>VUQK01043722.1:4831-17655 GCA_015106715.1 Bujurquina vittata | reverse complement strand
TAATTCTGCTCGTACATCCCCCTTAATCCCTCTCACGGCACCTTGCCTTCATGATAACTGACAGATTGAAATCTCTATACTGTAGTGCATACTGTATGTTTAAAGAAACACGCAGTAGGATTTTCTGACTGAAACAGTGATGAAAATTGCAGAGCACTGCTGGATCTGAGATCAAGGTAACCAGTGTACAGCAACTACACACACACACACACACACACAGAATACTCCAGGGGCAACCAACCTCATTAGATATAGACAAACATTCAATTAGTCAGTGTAATAAGGAACATAAAGCCTGTCTGTGGTGGTAATGTTTACATTCCTCCATCCCAGACAGCAGCACTAAAACAACTAAGAATATACAGGGCAACTGCTGAATGATAATGCCTCTTTCTCTGTCTCTGTGTGTCACCCAGAGTGTGTTTGTCTTGTCCAAGGATTTGAAATCCATGTTTATTTCCAGAACAAATGGCTTCCTATGGCTCCAGCCACATAAAGGTGAAAAATGATTTCAGCTTTCTTTATAAATGTTCATCAGGGAGAGGGAATAAGGCTGTGAAGAAAAAAAAAATTAGTCCTCTAAACATCCGATTGCAGAACATTTCAAGGTTCCTAGATGAAGCTGAGCGCAGAGCTGAGGGAAAACTGTCTTCTTATACAGTATAATTGGATATCTGTGTATATGACATATCAGTGTCAAAACCTCTGATGCACATTTTCTTTCTCTTGAAATTTTTTGGTTTGGAAGTACATAACACCACAGTTCCTCAGTTCGTAGGTAGTGCATCCCACCGTATGGAAGCTTTTAGTCGCTTTGTAGTGTTTTGCTAGCAGACCAGAGTGTTTCCCCTACAGCGTGAGCAGGAGCTAAAAAGCACTCGCTCCACAGTTGTCTAGGGTGTACATTACATTTAATACCTGCATCTCATTCCCCTGCTGTTTCCCCACAACTCCTGGCTGTCCGTAATGTGGTCATCCAATAAATCCTGAAGGCAAAGATGGCAATAAATACATAAATAAATTTAAAAAAAAGAAATTATTCCCTTCATTTCCAATCCAAGAGTTATACAAGAAAACAAAAAAATAAACCACAGGTAGAAATTACAAAACCATGCCAACAGCACACACACAAAAAATAAAAATAAAAAAATAGTCTAACTAAGAGAAATGTTTGTTATAAAATGCTTGATGCAAAGATAAAACTAAAGATTCAGTAATTTCTAAAGATTTTCAAACAAATGAAAACAAAGTAATAAAAAAAGCAAGGGCTGTGCTTCAAATTATGCTTCCAAGAAAATATCCCCCACACCGTTTTTACCACCATCAGCAGCCTGAAATGCTGAAGGCATTCAGGATGGACCCATGCCTTCGTGTTATTTAACCCAAATGCTGACCCTACCATCAAAGGTCACAGCAGAAATCAAGAGTCAGACCAAGACTTTTATTTATTGATTTTTTTCACAATCTCAGTTTTCTGTTCAGTTCTCTTTTTCTGCTGCAGCTCATCTGCTTCAGAGGTGTGATATGTTGTGCATTCAGAGATGCTCTTCTGCACACCGCGGATGTAACACATGGTTATTTGAGTGTTTGTTGCCTTCCTACCAGCTTGAAGCAGTCTGCCCATGCTTTACTGGCCTCTAACATCAACAAAGAGAACGATGGTTCATTGGATAATTTTTTTTTTCTTTTTCAGACCATGTTCTGTAAAAAGCTAGAGATGGTTGTATGAGAAATTCTCAAGATTTTCGGAAATATTAAGACCAACCTTTCTGGTAACATTCATGGGCATTCAACAGTCTTCCAATGCTTAGTTTGAACTTAAGCAGGTCATCTTAACCATGCCTACATGTCTAAATGCACTGATTTCTTGTCGTGTGATTGGCTGATATTTGCAATAACTAGCAGCTGAACACGTATACATTGCCTGAAAATGCATGTATGGATGGGTGGAACAGGTGTATCTACGCAAAAAGGCTGGTGAGTATATTTGAAAGCTGTATTCATTCACATTTTTCTTCTGTTATTCACTGCATTATTCTAATAATAAGAAAAACTACTACTAATGAAATAAAGGCAGTGATTATTTTGTACAAAATCTCAAGGTAGAAATGAATTCATGTGATGGCCGGTGGTGCAGGCACTGGTAACAACGGAATAGCGTATGAAGACCTTGAAATCTGGATAATTAAAATTATGTATGCGTAAGTGTGTGGGTGTCTTGAAGTAATCATCTTTTATGCACAGTCTGTTTGCACAGGACTTTAATCTAGCTTGGATTTCAGGTGTCTTTATCTTCAGTGATATTCCATGTAAATAAACTTGACCTCAGCATCAAAACCAGAGTGAGTAATCCCTTTTCCACTCAGAGTCCTCTCTCGCTGTTGCCGCCTCCCTGTCATTCTCTGTTCCAAAGACTGTTGAACAACCGGCAATTGTATAAAACTAGATAGCAAATATGCTAATATTTTCTCTCACCTTGCATTACTCTTGACAGAAACAAACACTCAAAATGACGGACACGCACGCACGCATGCACGCAGGTAAACACACATGAGACAAGTCTTCTTGACAGAGAATTTGCTCTCATTGTCCGCGATGTCTGTTTGCAAGCCCTCTTTACAAGAAGGGAAAAAAAAACAAAAAAGAAATGAGAATGGGAGAAAGAACAAGAGGAGTGGGGAAATGATGACGGACCAAAACAAATCAGGGTCAGGGAAGGCTGGCTATGGGGAGAGATCGGTGTGATGTGGAGCTGGATCTGATGAAGGATGTTCTTGTGAAAGTCAGACGGTCAAAAAATAAAGTGGTATTTGTTTTTTTTTTTAATTTTACTTTGCATTTACATTGGAGAAAGTTTCGCTGGAGGCACTCAAAGCAGGCAAGTGAACCCCTACAGTCCTTATAGCAAAATGCCACACTACTGTGGGACAATAAAAATGGAACATTTCATATTAAGCGTGTTATTAAATTGATTCTTGTAGTAGACGAGACTTAGAGGATGAGATTTGAAAATCAAACAGTGTGCACCCCATGTAGGGGTGGCTTTATGAATAAATCAAAACAATGTCTACGCATGTTTTTAATACGGAGCATACATCTTTTTTTTTTTTGTCTCAGATCTTGAAAAACAGACTTTCATAAATTTGCATGATATCTGTTCCTTGTAGCAAACTACAGAATCACAACAAAAGCTGGATCTGGTGGATTGAAAAACACATTTTCAAAACCAAATATGTGCAAGAGCACAAAAGAGACACAACATGCACATCCTGGTATCAAGATTGACTTTATTGTTCAGTAAATCTCTGTTTTACAAGTTAACGTACCAAACATAAGGTAGACATGTGGAGTGGAGCAATAAATGTGCTGTTCACTGGACATTCAGTGTATATACAATGAATGAAATCACTTACTCTAAATTGACTTGTAAAATAATAGCAATGACTAAACAGGAAATAAGCTACCACTGTCCAGATTCTTATCCATTTCTAAAAGGGGAAAAACTGCCACTCGCGCCTCCACCCTCGAGTGTTGCCTGAAACAAGCAGCACACCTGTGGCTGGTTAAGCTAACCTGGGCTTGGTGTATTTAGGGGTGGCAGAGACAGGGGTTTGCCACCAAACTGCACAACCTGTAACGCAGCTCGTTTGTTTGCTCTGTGCGTAAATCCTCGCCTGCCTGCCAGCAACAATGACCCCTTCTGCTTATTCGGCTTGTTTCTCCTCGCCGTGCACTAGTCACAGCCCCTCGCTGCCACACCACAGAGCCACTGTTTCTCAGCCACCGCCTCTCCAGCCTCTCATGAATAACACCTGCCTGCCCACGCTCCACCTTTGGAAGCACTCTGCCAGCTTTTGCCCCCCCCAAGTGTCCCCAAATTCACCTGTCATTCAACCACACTTTCTCTCTATTTTCATTGTTATGTTATGTTATGTGGTAACAAAAATATAAAAACATTTTTCATATTTTAGGTATTTAGTGGGGGCCTTTTATTTTGATTAAATATTTGTGCTCGCTTGTCTTTCTCAACCATGGTCATAGGGTAATCACCAGAGGTGGCAAAAGTACACATATAAGTACAGACTTGTGTTAAAAATATATTCTGGTAAAAGTTGAGGTACTGATTCAACTTCTTTATTCAAGTAAAAAATTAAAAAGTACCGTCTCTGAAATGTACTCAAAGTATAAAAGTAAAAAGTAGCACTCTGGAGGATGACTTTGCCAATCCAACTGAACCTCATGTGATAATAACTTTATAATATAATAATAATAATAGTAACGCAAAGAGATTTTTAATGAACGTACCAATGTACTGTGGTTTGATGATCTGTTATGTAGAGCAGAAACACAGAAAGATAAAATGAAAAAAAAAAATCTCCATTTGCTGTTGCCTACATTGTGGATGGGTGACTTTTGTCTTCACTTCAAAAGAGGAAAATGCATATAATCAGGGCTAAAGTGGGATTTGGCAGGTGGGATAACCTCAAGATTGGCTGTAATGGCGCAGCATGGGGAAACAAATCCCTTAGAAATAAGTTACAATAATTTCTACTTTGAACTCCAGTAGATTTTGTGATCAGCTGGATTTACAGAGCTGCATTCACCAAGCTATGAGCATGGAGAAAAAGTTAGAGAGGCGAGGTTGTGACAGTTTGGACTTGTGCAGAGAAGAGATAGTAAATAAGTTGGACAAAGGATGTTGAAGATGGAGCGGTCAGGAAGAGTGAAAAGAGAAATACCTCAGAGGAAGTTCATGGCTAGTGAAGGAGGACATCGGCAGGCTTGGCGTGACAGAAGAGGATGCCAGGGATAGGGTGAAATGGAAGCAGATCATCAGCTGTGTTTGAGGCCAATGCGGAGGAAATCAACAAGCTACAAGCTTCTAGTTAGACAGTAAACCGCTGTTTGTTTCTGTGTGTAGCCAGACCCACTCCCATATGTTTTCTGTGTATTTTATTTATGTATTTATTTTTTGCATTTATCTTTTTTGTGTGTGTTTTACTTTAATCTTTGTGTGCCATTAAAGTGCTACAAGAACCCCCGTTGTTGTGCCCTGTGTGGGCCTCCCGGCCTATTCATAAATGATATGTTTTTTGCTTCCTTGATCTCTTGTGTGAGCAGTTTTGGACACACCGGTAGATTGTCTTTTATGTGTTATTGTTTCCATCCATTTAGGTCCAACTCAAATTGACGTTTGAAGATGCGAATTGATGAGAAATAATAATTCCCCTTAAATATCTTTAACCTAAAGTAATGAGCCTACTTTGAAAATTGCAGGCGTATAAAGTAGAGCTAAAGTAAAAAATAGTCAAGTAAAGTACAGATAATTCTACTGAAGTGCTCTAACAAAGTATTTGTACTGCGTTATTTCCCACCTCTTCTAATCAGCTGTTTTTCAAGCAGGCTCTTGGATATTGGGCACTTGATGGTTATCTTTCCTCCAGTCTGGGGCCAAACCTGGAACCGGGGTTCAGGCCAGGTGATGGCTACGTGGCACTTCATCACTTGTCCTCTGTGCCGTCACAGAGCATGAAGACATTCTTCATTTTCCTTTAGAAAAACTAATTATCTCACTAAAGGAAATCCATACAGAATGGTGCAGAATCAAACAAATCAATGAGCAGGCATTTGGATCTTTTGACAGGAGCCATATTTGCAAACCGATCAAGAAATAAAGAAAGACAAACTCCCCATTCAAATAGACGAATCTGAATTGTCTAAGTTATTGTGCAATTATCCATTCACAAGTGATGACACGTTTGAGAGCTAACATAAGAAAAAACATAAGTCCTATTTTGAGTTTTGGTGGTGAAGTAAATTTGAAAAAATCAATAGACAGCAAAGCAAATTATTTGAGAATTTCTACAAACACTCTGATTATTTTTTGAAGAATTCACTGTAACTTTTGTAAACCTTAAATATCTCTGATATTTTCCACTAATGAACAAGCTGCAAAGTTTTCAGAGACACCTTTCGAGCATGTTCGTGACAACAGACAACAGGCTCTTGCGCGAATGTTCCTTTTAATTTATTAGGTGTGAATGTGCAAGAGAAGTACAAAGGATTCAATTTCGGCAAGGTTCACCGCGGTCTTTGTAAAACTGAGAGGATGTGCAATTGGAATGGGCTAACAAGGGCTGTGTTTCTTAACCGTTTGATGGGTTCTCAAATGATCGCTAAAACCAAAAACAACTATATATTTCCCATATTTTATTAGCATTTGGAGAAATAAGAGATGCAGCCATGAGCAGAGATAGATGAAGACATGCAGGGGAAACGCTGGACACAAAGAGAGAGAAGCGTAAACACCAGAAGAGAAACGCACACACACAACAGGAGAACCCAGGGAGAAATGGGGGGGAAATTTGGGATGTAGCAACTGGATACATCCCTGCATGCTCAGAACTGAACATTTTTCAGCTTGGTTAATGTCATACATTCTGTGTGTGTCTCACAGACAAATGAACAATGCTGCACCTGCAGGGACAGAAACTTTCCCCCCACTGAGCAACTGTAACTCCAGCTATTACATTCACTGCGTGAATCCGCTTCTCATCCTCGCATTAAACAACATGCGAGCACAGATAATACTTGTCAATACGTAGATTTGTTTTAGAGATTGTTTTAACTTCTTTAATTGGAGTTTTGATATCATTGACTTTTTTGGTGACAAACAGAAATTCATAGTGTATTTCCACAATTGCGTGTTTTATAATTAAGCTGTGCCTATTTGTGCAAAAACGTAGCATAAAAAAATAAGGAGCTTGGTGTTTGGTCAGTTATTTTTTGTTGTAACAATGCTTCTTGATAATAAATCTTTTACCGTTGGTTTATTTCCCTTGAATGGTCCCACATTTGTAAGGAAGACGCATGCGTGGGTTGAGCGGTAGATCGCACCAATGAACAACTTGCCAAATCTTCTTTGCCAATGTCAGTTTATTCTCTTGGTTTGGGCTTCTGGTGCCCAAGGTCCTGATGATCAGGCTTTATCAGAGACTGCCTGCAGAATTTGGGAGTGGAGAGGATGGAATGGCTTAGTCTTAGTCAGTGCGTGACCAAGCCGGTGACCAGCATGAGGAGGAGGTGCCATAAATTGTTAGACTGCTAGTATGTCTTGTTTTTTCAGATGTCAGTCATCCAGTCCAATAAACAACGCCAAACAAGAGTCAATAGCAGAATAAGCTCCTTGAAATTGACAGAAAATACGTTTTTCACATAAGATTTATTGCAAAAAAAAAAAAAGCATTGTTGCAAGAAATAATAAACCAAACACAAATTTCCTTCCTCTGTGCTCAGTTTAAAAATAGTATAAATATTTCTTTTCATGAACTCTGAGCTCTTGTCACATAATGACTAAATAAACCACTTATTAGATATGATCCCATAACAAATAACAAGACTGTTGTAATGCAAAACTCAGAAAGTAGAGCACAGATGGGGTTTGTTTATGGGGTGGCTCAGGAGGTAAAGCAGGTCATCTACTAATTGCAAGGATGGTGGTTCAATCCTTGGCTGCTCCAGTCTGCAAAGTGTTCCTTACTGAACCCCTGAGTAGTGCAGCAATGTTAGATAGCGAGCACTTCGAGTTATAGGGGAAAAAAAACTACTTGTGTGAATGGGTGAATGAAGTACTATATGAGAACGAATCTATTTACCAGATATCACCATTTCCATAAAGTGTATGATGCACTGCACATGTGTATTATTCATCTGCAAAACCTTACTGTGCCAAGAACTAACTAAACTGCCACGTGGATGTGCCGGAGTAAAAACTGCATTCATACAGAGTCAAAATTTCTAAAAAAAAGGAAAAAAAAAAAAGTTTTGTGTCTCAAAGAACCGGGATTACAAGAGAACACCTGGAAAAAAAAATCTCTTTGCATTTTTGCCAGACGAACAATAATTATGGATGTCTTTTACTGACCCTCCATGGTTCAAATGCACATTATACCCCATATTCAGTCACAGTCTCAGTGAACGTGATGTGTAACACCAACTTCTTTCAGGCAGAAGAAAAATATGCTTGTAAACAGGCAGAAAAAGGATGCTTGTTGCTTTGCTTTTGCTCTCGTGTGTTAATCGGTTTGGTGTGCATTCTTGCATTGACTCATTGTTTGTTATTTTACTGATCTTGTCTTTTCTTTGCGGCATTAGTATAAACCACTGCTGCCCCTGTTGCAAATATAGTAAACGGGTGTGTGTGTGACACCAGCACAGCGGTTTGCAGTGTTAATTCACAGCAAAAGTCCCGAGTCTAAATCTTCAATAGTCAGTTGCTCTGTATTTCTTCTTTGGGTTTGGTTATCTTTATATTGCGCTTAGATTTGAATATACTAGCTTGTCTATGACTGTTGGCCCTGCGATTAACTGGCAGCTTGGATTTACCCAGTGCATGATGAGACAGACTCTAACACACCTACATAATAAGCTGGCACAGAGGCTCGATGATGGCTTTTATGGTTTGCAACTTGCTCGGATCATATGCGCCTGTGTAATAAATGTAGCTGATCTAGAGTATTAATCAATGCAGCGCTGCATAGCTCAGGCTCAAGGGATTCACCATATCCATGAGGCCACACAGAATTTGAAGCATATATTCGCATGGTGAATAAAATAGGTGACCAAATGTTCCTGTTTTCAGTGGACAGGTCACCTAAAAGGGGCCTATTTAGATGCTTTGTTCATCTGTCCCTGAAACCTTTCTTCTATTTAAAACTATTAATCCAAGTTAGATTATTTGTTCGACTGTAGTTTGCAGTACTAGAGGTAAAGTGTTTGGACAGAAAGACTTTGTCAAACATTGTTGACTTTCTATCTAACAGTCCTTAATCTGATAAGCTACTGTTCTTGTGGAACCCTGACCTCAAATACCCTTGTGTATCCTTGACGTGGGAAAGATCTCACCAGTCACTTCCACTGATAACCCCTATTATCAAATCGTCCAGTCAGATAAGATACAGATCTGACATGTGCCGTTGTTGGTAATTACAGCAGAATTGATTGCTGAAGCAGTGGGATGAGTCAGGGCAGAATGGCAGTCCTGAACTTTCTGTCCTTCAACATACCCTCTCTGCAGCAGGATGAACATATCAAAGGGTACTCTGCATATGACTGAAACTGCTCGTTATCCTTATACATATTTGCCAATATTTGCATTTATTGATGTTCGAGTATTGCAGTGTAGCCCAGCGTAGCCTACGATTATCGCCCTCAGACTGTTTAGAGTCAACCACGGCACACAAATGACCAGCAAATAAAAACTGACTTTAGCCATTTTAAAAAAAACAATAGTAATAATTTAGCACACATTATCTACAGAACTGAATTTTTGGCTGCATGACTTCAGCCCACATTATCATCTTTTACTGGATTTGGCTTACTATTATAGCTAACTTCTGATTAAAGTATTGTTCTTCTTTTGCATAATGCTAGTACACTTTTCCAACATTTATAAATATCCAGTTATTCATTTTTAAAGCATTTTTGTCACGAAGCTAACTCCCTCCACAATTTGACCTAGTTATGCATTTTCCCAAGTTTTTATTAATTTACCTTCAAAGGAAAGCATCTGTTTAACCCATTTATCATTGGCTTACTTACCTCCACTGGATAAAGCCGCTCTTACTTTTTTAACTGTGCCGCTTATTGCTTTCCCGTGCCGTAGTCACAGCAGATGCATCACAAAGACAAACCTACGTGTCAGCAGAGGTCACTGCTCCAGATATGCATGAATTTTAAACCCGTCTTATTGTATTAATAATTAGTGCATAGCTCGCTCGCTTGGTGTGTTCTCTGATGTGGCTGCTGCTGTTGTAGGTGAGAGAAGAAAGTATTCCTTTGAGTTAAACTCTGCTGCTTAGTAGGACTGGGAAAAACGTAACCATATCGTACGCCTGCAATTGCCTCAGCAAACAAAAAGAAAAGCAACAAGCATGAGTATATGACAGAAAAACTGAATATTAGTAAAAGAAAAAGATTTTTTTTTTCTTCTTCTTCTCTCATCGGCAGGCAGACGTCGGGGACAGAAGAGAGACAAAAGGATTTCACCCTCTCCAGCCTTGATGATCGGATCATCTGCAGCGATGACATTTTGCTCTCTATGAGCATCTTGATAAATGAAACACGCGTGTGCTGTTTTTGGAATGTGGTTAGTCTGAAAAAAACAGAAACATACATTTCTCTGGTCAGTTCTAAAATGTCTGGATGTTCAAACATGGCCACAATCACGTCTCCAATGAACGGAACTGCTGCGTGTCTGTTTCTGCAACATGTTCATCAAAGCAGCGATAAAGAAACGACCAAACAAAGCTAGAAGCTCGTGATGCTGCCCTGGAAATAGGTTTTTGCCCCGACTGCTTATTTTCAGAGAGGCCACAGAAGCACTGGTTTGGACACACGTGCATACACTATTTTCTGCATTTAACATGAAACGTGTAAAGTAAAGATGCAGAACACATTAAAGCAGTGTTACTGCTGCTAAGAGCTGATTCTACAAGCTATTGAATAATGGAACTTGTGTATTTTCCCACACTGCCTCTGCATTTTGGCTCATTTCTATTAAATAAATAATGATTCAGTACAATAAGCCATACAACTGAGGTGGCATTAACCTCATTTGAAGACTTGTTAAGAACTAAGTTAATTTTATTACTACTATTAAGTATCAGGGTGTACTTCCTTTTTACCAGGACTGTAGTAAAAATTCAGCAAAGCTTCTGATTTTGGTAAACAAATGAAAGTTCTACTAAACATGGCCATTAGATTATCTCCAATAAAAGTAATCACAACAGAGGCATGAAACAGAGACAGTGTTGGACACATGGCTCATTTCTGCAACCAATTCCTCAAGATTTGCACAGTTTTGTTTGTTTGTCTTCAGTAACATTGACGGGCTCGTGGGGTCTGTGCTGCGTATGCACGTTTAAACTCCCCCGGGGTGTCACTGGCTCTAGAGATTTAAAAAAAAGTGAGAATTAAATGTAGCCTACCTTTAGTGAACGCAGATAATACTGTAACATATGCACATGTATTTGATCCATGCAACATTCTGCATGTTAAAATGTGATATGCATATAGTTCTTTAAAGAGACTGTTTTATAGTCTACCTCATTTCCATCTCTATGAGAATCTGCCGCTAAAAGACTGCAGGCTGTACTCGCTCTGAACTGACCTTGTGTTTATAGCATTGTTTATGTAGCGCAAAAACCCAAACTTGTCAGAAACAACAAATAACAACAACAGCAGCGAGGCTCAGTGGCAATTAACATTACACTGCCCAGAGATCATACTGCCGTGGCACAATAAAAGGGAAATTACATCATAAACATTCAGATTTAATTGAGCATGCTTTTGTGTGTGTGTTTCTACAATTGAATATGTCACACACAGTTGTTTTTGTTGTGTGTGTTAGTGTGTGTGTGTGTGTGTGTGTGCTTGTAGGTGTGTGTGTTTGGGGTGTAGGTTCTCTGTATTCCCTGGAGGGGGCTAATCAGATGAAAGAGGCTTGTCTCATTTGTGGTCTCTCTGCTTTGATTCCACAACTGAATCAAATGTGTGTTTGATAACTACAAACACACATGCAAAAACACACAAATAGATCCATATGCTGTAGAATGGACCCACAAAAAAAAAAAAACACAAACAAACATATTTTTATTCTAAATTCAAGGCTTTGCTTCCGTTGGCTCATTGCAAAAACATCTTCATTCACACTAAATCAGGTGTTTTTTTTTGGCCTGGATCCCTTTTTGTCCAGATTGTACTGCCACAGTTTACAAACTGGAGCAGCCAAATACATGACACGGGAGGCAGGCGGAAAAAGGGAAAAACAAGCTTTACTTAAAGGAACCAAAAAAAATAAAATAAATAAAAGCAGGCAGGCAAACAACCCTGGTGAACAAGCTGAGATGGATGCAGGGGTGCAGGCAAAGGTGCAAAAGCTGAACACGAGCTGGACAGAACATGCTGGGAAGCTATGACACGAAACAGCACAAACACAAAGAAATCAGTGGGGGAAAAGTCGCAAAAGCAAAAGAAAAACAAACGTGGACGCACGAGGTAAGTGATTTTAAAATAAGCAAAAAGGGAATGAAAGCAGTGCTTGGGAGAAAAGGTCATATTTAGCATGAAGCAATAGTTCATAACTTATTACTGAGTTTGCCTGGCAACAAGCCAAAATTCCAACAAGTCAGTACATAAAACTATAAAATCAATTTTGGACAAGCAATTAAAATACAACATCTTAATTAGTGGCTTTCAGAGTTGCTGTTGGCCACATTTTGTCCTACCTGACACACCCGGGCCAGTAGGTTTGGTTTTTTTTTTGCCTTTAGTTTCTCGCTCACTAGTTGGTGGTGACGGCGCTTTTAGCAGGCAGATTTTCTCCCCCAAGCCTTTACAAGGATGTGTGGCGATGGCGCTTTACGCTGTGAGTGGAGGGAAAGGTAGTCGACATGAAACTTCAGATGCTGAAACGCAGTTTTTGATTCAGTGGGACAAACTAAAATTGACCTGTCTGAGTCAGAGGCTGTGCTCTCTCCTCACCCTTTTCTGCTTCTTTCCTTCACCTTCTGTGTGCTTCCCTAACGCTCTTCCAAATTGTCCTCCCTAAACTGGTTTTTCCTGCCTCTCTTCACTCCTTTCTTTATCTCGGTTTTGTCTGCCTCTTTTCTTTCACTCTGTTCCAAAATTTTTCTGCATTCACATCTTCATTTTCTTTCTCCTCACCTTTTACTGTTCTCAACCGTCCCTCCCCACCTCTCTTATATTTCCTCACATAGCCTTCTCTCCTTCCTCGCTACTCCTCATTCATTCTCTTCGTCTCT
>VUQK01043721.1:22168-45795 GCA_015106715.1 Bujurquina vittata | reverse complement strand
CCCCCGCCCCTTTCTCCGCGAAGGCCCCTTTTCTGTTTTTTTTTTTTTTTTTGTGAATTTCATCTTGTTTTCTGGGTGAGAACTCAGAATAACACCTCAGTGACCAAGTCTGACATTCGTTTGGTCACCCATGTTGAATATTGCAAGGCATTATTTAAAGGCAGTTCAAATAATTATATTGCTAAAAACTCATACGCTGAATTTCTGCATGCATCCTCAAAGACGATGGAGACAGGCGAGATTAAAAAAAGGAAAAAATAATAATAAAAAGAAAGTAAAGGAAGTGGCAGAGGTTTTTTTTAGCATGTCTCAAGAAGGAAAAAGAGAAGAGAGACATGATCATGTGATATGGTCACAAGAGGCCAGTGCTGAGCATACTAGATGCTATGGCATATAGTTTAGCCTCTACTCTCTTATGCACACATACACATTCATGCACCCACACACAAACACATATACCCCCTCACATTCTTACAGCAGCGCACACACACACACACACACACACACAATCGTAGGGTCATAAACTCAGCTGTAACCTAGCACACTCCTCTACAGGGGGATTGGCTGTTCTGACCTGCTAGTCAGAATCCAGGATGAATGTTATCTCTCTAGGCACAAACAGCAGAGCTCTTAGCTTCATCGCACCACAGCAAACTCATCGGTCATTCTTCCAAAAGATACCCTCAGCCGCAGACGTACACACTGTCTCCAGTGGTCGCAGTAAAAGCCATGGCGTGTGTGTATGTGTCTGTGTGCGTTTACGTGTGCGTGTAAGTGCGTGTGCGTCTCTGCGTGTGCACGGTTGTGCACATTCACGCGCGGGGACTCCTCTGTGTGGGAGGAATAGGTCCTTTTATCCTCTCTCTCTCTTCCAGTTTTCTCTGCTTCTTTCTCCCTCTTGTGTCCACACAAATTAAAGCTAAGTCATGTTTAACAAATAAATAGCTTATATATATAAATATATATATATATATATGCATATATATCTTTTTTATGACAATTTCTAACGGGACTAAGTCTGTAAAAATCAACATTTCCAAATGATATTCCATAGATTTTTTTGGGGGGGTGGGGCAATATATTGCAGTTTGGTTGTTGAATTTACACACATTCCCATTTTCCTGTTGCGAAGAGCAGCAAAAAGCTACAAACAAATAACTGAACCATTCAAGACAATATAAAGCAGACCTCACACAAGAGCTTTGAACTGACAATACGTGACGTGTTCTTGTGCGCGCTGAAGACAAACAGAAACACATGTGCAATGCAGCGGCGTGCGTCTGTGTGACTGTGTGCGTATGTGTTTGCTGCTTGTGCGTGAGAGTAGCAAAAAAGTGTGTGTTATGCATAAAATATTAAGTGATATTATATGAGAACATCCATCCTAATGGTTATAATGTGTAAAGCATAGAATGGGTGGGGTGTTTGTGTGTGTATGTGTGTGTGTGTGTGAGTGAGAGAGTGAGACACGCACATGAAGATGTTGTGCAATACTGCTATGATGTTATGCAATGAAGATGGTTTTATGTGTCTCAGATTAAAACAGTATAAAGTTTGCACTGACGGCATTATATGCTACAGATATCGGCAGGATAAAGATGGCGAGTGAAAGCAGTAGGACTCCGTCATGATTTTAAGAGCATGTGTTTGTATTATAATTTGTTCTGAATTAAAAGAGTGAAGGTGGAAGTATTGATTGAAGTGACCATTCATATTTATTGTTTACTTTATGCTCACTTGCTTCTGTTGGCTCAGTTTGGAAAAGCCGGAGCTTGTGAATGACAAGTATCAATTCCTGTTTGATTTTATTATTTTTTTTTAATGATTTTATTATTTATTCAGAACTGTCAGTAGTTCCATCACACGTATGTATATTTTTGTATTTTTTCACATTGAGAGAATACTTGGGTCTTGGCCAGAAATGCTGTAAATATAATGTTGGAGTTGTTGGAGTGCCGCGTGGCTTTAGGTTTAGCCGTTCACACTGCTGCATTGGTGCAAGTGCGGCATCCATTAGAGCCACAGCCCAGTTTAACTGCTCAAACACAGAAACAACACACACAAAGATATCAGCACGTCTACACATGCATTTACATCTACACATTGAGAGGAATCACAGAAGCTACGACACGCTACAACACATCCATGAATTGAATAATATGTTTTCAATTTCTTTATTTGAGGGTTCAGTGTATTTCTTAATATCTCTCTCAGCCATCCTTATCATAGTGTGATATTCCTTATAAAGTATATGAATTTTTACAGAAAAGACTGATTACAAAGTTACAACAGAGTCAACTGATGCAGAAAAATATATTTAACAATGACAGTATCAAGCAAAATAAAATGTTCCAGTTCAGTGAAGCGCTTGTTGTAAATTAGCTATAAAATAATAAAATTAATTTAAAAATGCTTTCTGAAAATGGACTCAGCAGCCTTCTTCTTTTTTTCATTGTTTGCTTGCTTGTGTTAACAATTGAATCCCTCCCAGTTCCACAGGTGAAGACTGCAAGAAAGCAACGGTCTGACCAGGGGAGGGCACTCATTCTCCATCTACAGCTGCTTATACAAGCTCCTCTCAGATGTATTTGCACAGACTTGCTCTGGCTCTTATTTGCTGGTTTCTTCCCCACCCTGCCTTCACTCATCAGGGGAACCATTTTCTCTTTAGAAAAGCACACAACCGTGAGGATCCCTTCATTTGATCGCATGATATGCTTCCGTGTGTGTGTGTGTGCGTGTGTGTGAAGGTAGACATTAAGGCTGTGTGTAACGCTCCCTTTGATTTCTTAACTTGTAGCATATTCATATCAGTGGGTCACGCATATGTTCACACATTTAAATGTAAATCTAAAGGAAATTCAAAGTAAATACATAAGCTTTGCTTTTCTCTTTTATTGCCCCCACACACACACACACACACACGTGCATTTAAATTTGTCATGTTTTTTGATGCAGTTTGGTTGTTGTATTGTGTGTTAACGATCTGGTCTAGAAACTCACAAATGCCACATTCATTTCTTACCTGAGGTCTTTCTATTCATGAATTCTGAATTCTTATTTATACAGCCACAAATGACCTATTGCCACTTGAAACTTTTCTATCTATTGTTAAAAAAAAAAGACCACTGGAAAAAATCCAAAAAGCTTTTAAACCTTACTGACCTGCCAATGAGCAGGTCATTACAAACTCCTGCTGTGCAGCCAAACAACCCACCCAACTTTTGTTTGTGCTTGTATCCCCTTTTTTTTTTCGTAAGATATGCCAGCTTTGAGGAGACTCAAAACATAGCACATTTGCATAGCCTCATCAAAAATAAGATTTACAGAAAGGAGTGAAATATACATGTTAAGTGGTTTAAATTGCATTTATTGGCTTATTTATTCTTATTTTTCACCACTAACTCAGTTCCTGAAATACAGAACATTATTATTCTATCTGGCCGCAGCCTGACGTATTATATCAGCTACAAGTGACAAACAGAATCAGGCAGAAAGACGAGAGCGCATCCATCAAAGGTCATAAACAGGATCTGAGCTGACATAATGGTGAAGTCGTACAGCCATCAGGATACGAACATCCACCTGATTCTGTTATCCTCCTATCAGTCATCATGTCTACTTCTTGTACCAAGGCACGCAACGCTTATACCCACAAGCTGGTGTAAGAATGCACAGTTGGACTCTAGGAGAAGCCAGATGCCTGACAGATGGATGGATGCTGAGGAAAAAAAAATCTAAATTAAGTTGCTTACTTCAAAGTTAGAATTTGAAATTTCCGTCTAATTAAGAAACTGACTCTGTGAATAAAGTCTCTCTTTAATCATTAAAGTGATTCATGGTTTGCAACCCTGATTCACAGATGTACAAACACTCCAGTGCATATATCCTGTCTTACTGCCAGGGTGGGGGTTCCTTTTAAACAAAGAAGGGTGTTATGATTTACCAATCACTTAGACCCAAAAACAGCACAAAGTCAAAGGGAAAATGGCTGAAAGATTTATTGACTGAGAGATGGTGGATTGAATAGAGGCTGAGGAGTGAGTAATCTTTAAATGGGGAGTTGGAGAGTAATCCATTCAGTAGCGAGCGAGTGAGCAGGGAAGTGGGCGAAGAGTCGACTGGGAAGAGAATGGCTTGGTGGTCATCTGTCTGCAGACGAGCAGATGACAGTGAGCAGACAGGCAACTTGGCAAACACGGGAGGCTCAGCGGAGGTGACCGTGCGATCTGGCTCAGAGGACAGCCGGGGCTGGTATACTGCTGATGCTGATTGGACGATGACATGCAGGTGTGGCAGCTGCAGGAGCTCAGGAGCTGGAAGGAGTGGCCATGGCCAGGGAAACACAAACACACAGATACGCAGAAACAGAAGGGAGCATGCAGGAAACACAGAAACACAGGGACCGAACCAGATTTCTGGCAGAGCCACGACAGAGGGATGAGGATGAATGCGTCCAAATGTAATAATTAAACCATGCCAGTTATTAGAATCACATTTCTCTCCAAATACGAAGAATGTGAAATCTGGTAGAGGAAAATTAATTGTCAGATTGTTTGATCTTACAACTCTCGATGTGATTGAGCTTATAGTCATTATGAGCTGCAGTCTGTCGTCTGTTTGCTTCACGAGCAGTTATTCACAGTGTTTCACACCAAGCTGATTCAGGAGCAACGCCTTTATTTACCTGTTGCTGGGGTCCAGAGCTGCGGTGACAGGGCTGGATTTGGATGAAAGAACAGCTGATGTGTGAGTGCTGGAAAGAAGACTCAACTTGGCTTTTTTTTATTCTGAGATATTCAAAGCAACCTCCAAACCTCTGAACTTCTGTACGGGGGAAACCAGTGAAGCGTTTCAGTACAACACAAGCTATCACACAACTCAAAGCCAATATTATCAGCGGACCTAAAGGCCCTCTTCTGAAATATTCCTGGAAGCTTTACTTTTAGTCCTAACTTCAGCAGGGGTGCTTATGAAAGCAGTGGATATTTTCAGCAAATAGGCCCACTTTTTTCTTTTCTTTTTTTTTTCCACAGTTGCATAAGCTGTCAGATAGG
Organism: Bujurquina vittata; assembly: GCA_015106715.1. Lineage (NCBI taxonomy): Eukaryota > Metazoa > Chordata > Actinopteri > Cichliformes > Cichlidae > Bujurquina > Bujurquina vittata. The sequence goes on along the minus strand of VUQK01043721.1, from coordinate 40,738 downwards.
TGTGCCTGTATTCGTCTCAACCGATGTGAATCTTTGGTTAAGGTAATCCTCTTACATCTAGATGATAGCATAGCAGGCATCTAGGAGTTTTTAAAAAACTTCAGTCGATGATAGACATACTTCACCGAGACATTTCAGTCGTACTGCCAAACATACGGCTCTAACAGAAGACTGCGAGCATCATTTGTTACCTTAATTACAACATGACAGCAGCAGCTTGAAGTAGAAGATCAAGCACAGATCCATTCCTCGTTCATATTTCATTTCAGCCTGCTGTGTTTCACTGATCCCTGCTTCCCTTGTTATACCGTTGCACCCCTGAGGCCGCACCAAGCACAAGCCTGTTTGTGCAGGATGACTTTGGGTATGCTGCTCAATTGTTTGTGTCTCTATTGTTTATCATGTGCTGTGTTAGTGAATCTAGATGATGCCACTTTGGATGCCTCATTGCTCTTTATCCATGTATCAGACTGTCTGCATGAAGATGAGATGATTCATCCTCAGACTGGTGATGGGCAGGGTGTGGCGCAGGATTTTGCCATTATGATGCCACTTTATGCTGATGTAAAAACAGCTGTCATCCCAAATCCCTAGACCAAGATAATAACTGGTCCTGCAGTTAAATCTAATGGGTTCCTTCACTTTTCTGTGAGTCTTAAAGGCTTATTAAAAAACACACTGCAGTCAACTATCAAAAATATTTGTATTTTCTTTTTTTGGGGGGGGGGATTTTGTGTGTGATAATGAATTGAATTGGATTGTGATTTTACTTCACTTGAAAAAAGGAAACTGCACGCCTGCGCACACCCAATTAAAATAAGAAGGGATGGTTTCTGAGAAACCTTACTTCGTGCTTATTTAGACAAAAAATGACCACATGTAAAAGATTTTAATTTTGCACTGTGAGGTTTTACCAACTGAGAGAATGACAGCGATTTTAAAGTACAGCCTTGTGGTGTCACTTTATAAGCTGCATCTGCAAGAACAGAGCTTAACCCGTGAAAGCTTATACTGTCACCTGAGTCAAATGCGCACTTTCATTTTGTAGTATCAGTCATGAGGTATGATCCCAGGATGATGGCCTACAGAAATGTGCCAACATTTGCACTTTCCAAATTTCTGGTTAATACCCTCGTTTGCCTACTGAATGATACACAAAATACCAAATACACGTGTTCTGCTTGGAAAGAATTGATAGTAGAAACGTATGCACTTTTGAGGACCTTTGTAGGGGGGCTCCTGTTCTGTCTCTTTGTAAAAGAAAGAGAAGCAGAGCTGAAAATACTTGATTGTGCAGTGAGTCAGGATAAAAGCTCCTGCATGGCTGTGCTAGTGGAGCTTGGCTTACAAAATGTTAATGTGCATTGTTCCTGATGGTTAAATAGCTCTTTAGCTCACTACGTGCTCTGTGTCTTTATGTCACTACAAAAGTGTATAAAGCTGTTATGAGTTCATACCTACTGAATGTTAGAATCTCTGGGCTTAAGAAGCCACCTTTCTCTGCAGCACGGGCAAACCTGGGAGGGCTAAAGATCAGCTGGAGCTCTGCGCACTATTGATTTGAGGTCTTTGGACCATCATATGATTAGTCAAGTGCTCTTGGAAAAAACACTGAACCCAAAACTTTTTAGGGAAACTAAAATGAAAAGTTTTCAGCTCTGTGAGCGTCTCTGAGAGACTTATCTTTGCTACTGTCATATTTTTTTTCAAATACTGACATCATTATACTAACACTGTCTACCACAATTTTGTAGATGTTATATGTAAAAACCACAAATGTGAACTTTAAATGAGCCCAAAGGAAAAGGCGCATTCAAAATCATCACAGCTGATTGTCTATGAAAATACTCACACCTGTGCCAGGTCATCTAATCCATAGACTGCGTCACTTCTGGGTCCGAAAAGTGAAGCCAGTGATGAACTACATTTAGCCTGCATTCTTTCTAAAAGCCACCAGGGAGTAACTCCTCTATGAGCAAATTCTCCTACTTCTCCCTTACTTTAATACATCAATAAACATTTTTCCTGATGACTTTCTTGTCTCAGTTACTAGTTTCAAGTTCCATTTAATATAGCACGGTGTTTACGGTGTAAATGATGGTCCCACTTATAGTAAACCTCATGATTAGGAAGAGTATGCTTTAGGGAGTAGCTGCACTTGTGTGTGACAAGTTGCTACTGGATAAGCAATGTGTTTGGTTTCTCAGACCCAGTTTCAAAAACCAAGACGACGATCATTGTCAACTTGAGGCTTTAAAGCAGGAGTCCAGACCAGTGGGTAATGTCACCGTGGCTACATTCATCCTTTATATACAGTCTATGGGATCACAAAAGTTATTCAGGTCAATGAGATCCATTGCCTGAGAAATGTGTTTAAAACAAATATTTCAGTCTTCAGTATTTTGGGAGAAAATGCTAACCTCATGGTAGGAAAAGTCAAAATGCCACTGACGTCACTCTGCTTGGTTGCTTTGTGGTGATTTTTAGCTGTACATTCAATTTTGGTTCTGGACCAACAGAACCAACCAGCTGATAAACTAACAGCGTCAGCGAATTCCCTGTGGCTGTAAAGTCTCAATAGTTTGCCCCCAAAAAGTAAAAGGATCAGCTATGATTTACGCACAACATCAACAACATTTCAGTTTGGCAGAAACGTTTTTATGGCCACAGTCACAGCAGCTCTGTAACATTTATCTGAGTACATCTGCCAGCACAAAGTCTTCCTCTCATCTATGTTTTATTCGACAAATAAACTAGCACTAATCTCACAAAGCTCTGCATTCTCACAGGTTTTGAACATTTCATGGCAATAACTAAAAAGGGATGGCATTCAGGTGTTCTAACACTAAGGCTTTGACAATACAGTGCAAAAAACAGCTGACAAATAGCTTTGTTTTCTACCATTATTAGGTCATTCTGGTACAAAGGCTCTTCTGGCTCACACTCTAGAGGTCCTGGAAGTTTTAGATTTAGAGCTTAATAAAGAAAAAATTTACTTCAGATGACCTTTTCTCACTTTATGTTTTCCTGTTGAAGCTCCCATTGCATCTTCCTATTGCTGGAAGTGAGAGCCTCCTTTTAAGAACAAGAATTTCATGCACTGAATACAGTAAATATGACAGCTTTGATGATATGAATACCCTCTAGCAGCATCTGAATGCATGCTGACTCTCTGACCACTTACTGTATACAACACTGAGCGGTCAGAGCAAAAGGCTCTGTTACTGAGTCAGGGTGAGTTGTTGACTTTTTGTTAGTAACTTTATGATATTTGCGCTCCAGTGAGCTCTGTGGAGATGCATCAGGAAACTGAACAGTGCTAGTGTCAGAGACAAACTAACAGTGCTTTTTCTAACATTTCACCTTCATATTTTTTTAGACAACTTTCACGGCAAATAAACAAAAATTACTGCTGAGCAAATGAGCAGTGTATAACATAGACTCATCATCTTCACACGGAGCTCATTACAGTCTAATGTTTGCACATCTTCACAATGCAGTACTACTGGGATGTGTCAGATTTTGGGTGATAATACCACGTGTTAGTCTGTGGTGTTGTCAGTGGGATGGATAATTAAATGGATGGAAGTGCATGTACAGTGACCCTAATGTTTCACTCAGTTATTCAACTTTATAGACATTACAAATAAAACAAACAAACAAAAAGAGCTGACCCCAGGAGAACACGAAACGCTGGTCTCGCCTTGCCAAAATTAAGTATTGGTCTGGCCTTGTTAGCGAGCTTGAAATGCTAATGTCTGATTTACATTTTGTCATTTCGACTTAAAATATGCATTTTCTCTTGTTTGTGCCGCGGTCTTTCCCGGATTCCGTATTCAAAAAGACATCCCATTCAGTTCCCCTTTGAGAAAAATAAAACAACAATTAATTAAATAAGAAAATAGTCTGTGCTGAAACACCAGTGATATGATTCGTCAATGTTATGGCTCTCATGAAACCATACTGCGGTCAAAATGACTGTACTTACAGAATAATGGGGGCTCCGGGGCCACTGCAAAATTAGTGGCGCATTTCGTGGAGAGATGTCAGAAAACACATGCTCCAAAATGAACAGAGAGAGGGTACAAATTCATGCCACCCAATTTCTGCTGCAAGTTATGCTTTTTTTTTTAAACTTTTATCAGCCAAAGGCCATATTGCCGAAAAGTTGCATCATGAATCAGGTGAAGTACTGAGCCGATCCATCATCATTTCGTATTCTTTAGCGTTTTGGACCTCAGTTGGATTCCATCATACTTCACGTTTAAATCCTCCCCGTCCCTGAAATCCAGTGAGAAATTAAAAATTGTGAATGCATGTTCCCTCTCTTTTTGTCGATAAACACATTCTGATTTCGTTTTCATTCGGATTAATTGAAGCCTAACAGAGTAACTGAGCTCTGTAAAGCTGCAGTATAAGTACTGCCAACTTCCTTTTTATCTACAGTATAGTTTACTGAAACGGCATGCCAGTGCTTACATTAGTACAGCATTAATTGTAGTTTTGGAGTCAAGAGACATGAAAATAACCTAAGTGACACCGGAAATTGTGGTAATTTGTTGTCAAAATAAAGGTTTTACAGAAAGAACGCTTCATGTAAGTAATCCTAAAGGTCCCTTCAGCCAAGATATCTGCTGAATGAGAAACTGAGAAGCGCAAAGGATGCTTCCTGTAGTGCAAAAAATATGTTTCACGATTGAAAGATTTTTTTATTTGGGAAATTTTGTGGCATGTAACCAAATTATCATAAAAACACCAAATTTGTGAACAGAAAAAATATTGTCAGTACAACACAAATCAAAGTGGTACCTATTAACGCTATATCGTAATTCGTGTATATTACAGTAAAGGTGTTCTACTTTGTTGTTTTTTCTTGCTCTTCAATTTGCATTTAAATGTTTTTACGCTATTTTATTTCTAAGGCGCTCGCCGGAAATCCTTTAACTTTCTTATGACCTACGCCATTGACGCTGCTGTTATGGTAACGGGGGAGTGGGCGGAGCTTGCTCGTGCCATTCGACTCCGGGTTTGATGCGGGTGTTGGAGACCTTGGTGAGCAGCTTACAGTAGTCAGAGCTATGGGCGCCCAACTTTTGATATCCAGCGCACATTCAGTTCGCTCACTTATCCAGAATACAAAGTAGACGTTTTCTTCCAGTTTCAGCCTAATTTTCCGTGTAAAATCAGGCCAGGCTAGACCTGTCGCGCAGTATATCCCCACCACCTTTTCGTTGGGTTTTTTTCCCCTGTTTTTCCCGCAGCCAAATAGTCTGCTGGCTGAAGGAATGAAAAGGACTGCTGAACATGGAGATGTGGGAGAAGGTATGAAGCGACTACTGAATAAGGACTGTTTGTGCATCTAAAAGATATGCAGTGAGGTGCTCTGGTTGCGGTCTGCTCGGTCATCGAGCTGAAGGGGGAGAAATATTTCTTTTTTTTTTATCTTTTTTTTTTTGGAGCTTGGGGGGGGAGAAGAAGTCGTGTGGTGCACAAAGAGCTTATTAAGCCGAGCATACAAGTTTTAACCATGGAGCCCGTGTGCTGACACAAGACTGAGCCTCAAGAGGAGTTGCAGCATCGTGGTTTGTTTCTGTCTTGTTTTTGTAGACTTTCACCACAACACAAAGTTGGACAAGTTTGCAGTCAGCTTTATGACGCTCGCTGGTAACTAGAGCTGCTTCACACAGTCAGACGTGCTTCGTATTCGCCTTAGGGAAAGTGTGTTTTTTCTTCTGCGGCACAGTGTGAGGCTTTCCTGAACTGAAGTCCATTTTAAATGCGGACTGGTTTTCGGTCAGCGGGTGCACAGCCGAGCTGCCAGCGCCACTTGGTTTTTAATTCAACTCGGTTCATTTTCCACCTTCTGGCGACAACATCATGGAGCTGATATACCAGAGCATTGTCCTGCTGGGGTGCGTCTTCCTGGACTGGGCTCTTCTGTCGACTGCAGATGAAGGTGAGTGATTTATTTATTTATTTTTAGTTTTCTTGACGTGATGCCTACACTTGTTTTCTCGGGTTTGGATGATTGAAATGCTCAATTAGCATCACATCCCGTCTCTTGCCAGCGGGAAGTGTCGTAAAACCACAGTGCATTTGTTTGTTTTTTTAAGCGTCATTTTACCTGAATAATCACGACCACAACCTGACTATTACTGATTAATCACAATAAGAATGTCAGTGTGGGCATGTTTTTTTTATAAAAATAGTTTTTCTCTTCAGTGGCAGTGGTTCGTTTGTTTTGACAGAACTGTGTCACCGGGTTGCCAATCAATATTGCTGTTTTTTTTTTCCTTCTACAAGCTCCTGGTGGCTTCAGAGAGGCAATTTCTAAGACCAGTTCACTGTTGTGGTTTGTTTTTTTCCACTTTCAAGTCATCATAAGGTTCCCACTCTGCTTCCTGGGGGATCATTAACCAGCTTACCTTAAAATCAATACTAAAACATTCAGTGCATGGAGGCTAGTTCAGGCCTGGTGTGGGTTTTTTTTTTTTTTGGTGGGTTAATGTAGAGTGCTACAGGATGCTTTCTAACTTTTACATCAAGCCCTGAAGAAGAAGAATTAAAAAAAAAACATCTCCCATCTCATATCAAATGTGTAATCTGGATCATAATTTCTATTCAGTTCTAGCAGCAGGCTTGACATTAACAGGCAAATTGTCCTGGATCAGCTTTGTGAACCATGAAGGGGGAGAAACAAGGCAGCCTGAAATTATCTGTCATAATGTTAAAGAAGATGATGGTTTCAAATGGTCTGGTTTTACAAGGGAGTATAGCTCCACATCATCAGCATAACAACAGGGGCAGCGTCTGGATAATTTGCTTAATGCAAGGGTGGAAGAGTGATTCTGAGTGAGCCACACTGACAAAAGCAGAAGGCTGAGTGTTTATTTGTTCCTCGTCTTCTGACATGTCTCTGTCTTTTTGTGACATTAATAGGGAAGTTTCAGCACCATGGAGGGAAGCACAAACTGATTTAAGTTTAAGGCTGCTGCCGAAACATCTCTCTGCAAAACCTTTTATAGAAAATGGTCTTTGGAAATAATAGGCCTGTGTTTACTGAGGATCAAAGGATCACAACTGGGTTTCTTTAAGAGCTGTTGAACTGCAAGGTCTTTAAAAAGTACCTTACTACTGTGTAGGCTGCACGCTTTTGTTCACCGGTGAGAACTACTCTTTATTCACCATTGTGCTTTTCCTTTTTGGCACAGTTTATAATCTTGCACACATTATTGTTGTCATGTTTGCTCATTGCTTCACAGCAGGTTTTTTTTTTTTGTTGCAATTTCACATCATTCATTAACGTCAATAAAAGAAGGAGAAATGACATATAGTCCTCGCATCAATTTAAGGCAAAATGTTGGCTTTTCTCCGTTAGATTCCCACACGTACCTCTTCGTGAGGTAGGTGTACTAATTTTGCCATTTAAAAAAAAACAACAAAAAAACAAAAAACAATATGCTCATTAACAATGACATTTTTCTCTGGGTATTCCCATTCCAATCAAAACTTGTTATAAACAGGATCTCCGTGTACATGCATGACTTCACATATACAGTGCTGTGAACACAAATCTGTCAGCTGCATCTGGTTTGAGGCCTCAAACCTCCTTTCTTTCTGAGACTTACAGTTTGGCAGCGTGCTGTACATACACATGGATGTGGCATACATGACATCACCCACGGTTTTATTAAAGGGCTTTTAAGGATTGGATTTGCCACTTGTGCATGCACACCCGTCTAACGGAGATGTTAAATTACTGCAGCTACTGAGAGTCTGAATTCTTGCGGGAAAGACTTTGTTGATTTTGTATTTTGAGAGAGTAGTATGGGATTTTCCCAGACACTTAATTTTGGTCAGTTTTCTGGGAGTTCGGAATCCGGCCATTAGAGGAGCTGGAGATTCTTCTCCAGCTGGGGCAACAGGTTTTGCAGCTGAGCCCTGACCTCTGACTCAACTCTGAGTTTATCATCTTCTGTCTTTTTCTCTGGGACATAGCAGATCCCTTAACCTCAGGCTCTGTGTGGGAGGTGACGTCCCACATGTTTTTGGTGTCAGAGTTATTGAGCATCACTCTGAGTAGTTTGTCGACTCGGCTCTGCTTGACCTTTTCTGGATGTCTACAAGATGCTGGTTCCAAACAGGTGCGGCACAGACACGGTGGTGAAGAACAGGCACGTAGACGGGAGCCGAGGCCTCACAGCACCTTGTCGACCGGCTCTAGAACATCTGTGTCTTGCCAAGTGTGAACAAGATGTCTGGTTTTCGTGTCTTGGGTAATGGCCCACTCCTTTGCCGGCACACTCTGGATCATTCTCCCCCTTGTTCTCCACCTAGTAGGGAATTCTGTAATGAACTGATGGGAGGGCAGATGAAGCTCACAGCTGCCAAATCTCTCCTCCTTTTCCAACTAAAGGATAAATGACTCATTTACGCACACCACTTGGTTTGTTCAGCACATGGATCTCTCTTCCTTCTGTCTTTGTGAAGATTAAAACACAGACCTTTTGATCAGATAATGAATTTGGCTGGAAATTAATACCACTCTTTGAGTGGAAATTTGTAGCGAGGATAAACACATACAGGCACACAATCGTTTGTCTCTGCCTTGCCTATAAAACACATAATTTACAGAAAATTGTAACCAGGGGTTTAAAGTATTAACCACTATTAATAATTCCCACTAATGTACTGAAATTTTCAAAAAAATATTTGACTTCATAAATGTACGCTATAATGACTCCTTATCCTCCTACACGCAGACTCAACCTACAAAGTACTCATTTCGTTTCTCTCCTAGTCCCTTTATTTCTTTCCCGCACAGTTTCTTTCTCAGCGGTGTCAAGATGCAGCCGGTGACACGACCACTGCAGTCTTTTCCACCTGTTCGGGTCCAGAGCTTTAATGATATACCAACACTTTTCACTTATCTGTTCAATCTCGCAATATTGCTTGAAGGCATTTTTGACTGCTAATGCACCTCAATCATCTGTGTGATCATCTGAGGGCGGTAGCATGTTTGAAGACAGAAATTAGTGATATGAGGAAAAGCAATTATTTACAGCAAATTCTAACCAAATTTTCATAAAATCAGAAAATGAAAATAGATTTATTTGTTTTCCCATCCATTATTATCCTACTGCAATTCTCCAGTGGGGTGCCATTAAACTGTAATTAAGCAATTAAAGAATGACTTCAGCTCAAAAGTAATGAAAACAATGTGGAAAGCATGGTGGAAAAAATTGCATTTATGTTCATTTCCTGTATTAATTTGAGGATAGTTGCAATCCTCCCCATTGGCCCACACTGATGACTCTTCGACTGCCACTTTTCTCTGCTATCCAGCACAAATCTCATGTGACATTAATCTTATACGTTTCTCTCATCGCTACACCAACTCTCCCACTTTAGCCAAGTGTCATTTTTGTAATAATTTCAACTCTTTTTTTTTTCAAGGTTCCAACATTTCAAATGCTTTTAATTAAAGTGAGTTAGGGAGATGGGGCTAATTGGTGGTGGAGAAATAGTTCAGTTGATGTGTAAATGTCTCTTGAACTCTGCTGCCATTGCTTGCACTTAATGCAAACAGGTTTGAATTCTGAGTCCATCATTCTTGAGTGGCAACAGGAGTACAGCTTCCACAATATGGATTTTTTTTTCTGCAGCTGTTACTTCCTTTAATTTACAAACCATCTTTTCATCATAATACACAACAAGAGAGTGCAGCTGCCTGAGTAAGTTATTTGACTAAGGCCCGGCTTGTTCGGTTGAAAAAGTACTGACGGTACTTTTTTAGCTGCTGGTCATGGAATGAGGAGGCAAAGTGTCATCCTGTATCTTCAGTGTTGTTGTTTTGTTTTTTTTTCTTTTTCCATTTCGCTTTTTCAAACCAAGGCCGTCCTTATACTAAAGGAGGTGACATTAACATCTTTTTTGGGGTGGCACCTTAAAAGATGCACAACCCAGTGTCTGTCCCAGTTTGACAGAGTTTGTACAGCCGCATGTTACCGGCCTGGAGGCAAAGCAGCGGATGCAAATCCATTTTTGTTATAGTCAGCCTCATTAAAACGTATTGTAATGTTTTGTCGACTGCTGGCCACCTTTATAGACAAAATCGCGGGCCTTTCTAATTGGTAATGGTTAGGCTGGAACAGCTACACCATCTTGTGTACCGCATTTGTTTCTTACTCAAATATTGCAGCGCTTATTGGTTGTTAATATCCAACAAGTCAGTGTCATGTGTAATGTCAGTGTAATGGATCCATTTCACAGCAGCCATTTTGATATAAAAAAATAAATAAACAGGTGTTACTAACGACGCTAATAAAGCTTCTCCTCTATTTTGGCACAGAGCCTTAAATAATCTGATTAGCAACACCTGTGTTTACCTGCTATTTCATGTCAAGCTGGTAAATTCTTGCTGAACAGTTAAGGCACTCAAATTCTGGCATATTGATGAGTTATCAAAAAATGAATAACTCATAGAAAAATGATACGCTGTCCTAAGACTTTGTGTAATTTTTTTCCCTAAGACTTTGTGTAATTTTTTTCCCTCATAAAATAGCTAACTCCATTAGCACGCAGTAGCTGAGAAGCGGTGCATCTCCGAAGTGTTTTGGGTGAGATTCTCATGGAATGGCAAGGTGAGACTACCCTCTAAAACCTTTCAAAAGGCATGTCGCCCTTCCTTTTTTGAACAACAGCCGTCATCGGTTTATTCTTTCACCTCCTAGCTTGTCCAAAGCACAACTGGTGTGATGAATAGTGTAATGCCGCTCAGTCTAATCAAAACCACAGTGTCTCAAATGGAGAAAGGATGTTTTTATCCAAGAGGCCTTACTTGAGCCTCAATCCTTTCTTTCACAGACATGTATCCTTTTCTTTTGCTACTCCTTCCACATCCTCTGTCTCCTTGATGTTTGACTGGTGCTATGCTGTTTTCTCTTGCTGACTGTCTCCCCTGCCGTGGAAATGTGGATCGTTTCCCAGAAATCCTTTTAAATGGAACCGATTTTTATAAGAAAGGGATTTGCATTTAAAGCAACCTCCCCCCTCTCTGAAAGCCTGTAGCCCATCATCCTCAGTACCTCAATCCGATGATTAGCTTCCTCAAGAGTTAAACAAGCATCTGAGTGCTACAAGTACTCTCAGTCCATGTCTTTCTCTGCCCCCACCCCCCAAACCCACCCCCACCTCTCAGAGAAGGATGCATATGGCAGCTGGGACTTGCAGGTGGATGATAGTTTAGCTTGGTGAGAGGATACACTCCCAGCCCATACATCCATGTCAGGCATTCACTTTGGAGAGCCAGTCTGTCCTCCACCCACACGCTACTCTCTGAGAGTGGGACACAATGGGGACAGGCTGCAGCAGAGAGGGAATGAGGCCACAGCCTATCAGCCATAAGCACCAAGGAGAATGGCACTTTTGGAGGGATGGGGGTTCTCTTTGAAGTGAGTCAAGGAGAGATGGGCAGACCGGCATGAGTCAACGAAATGGAAAGAGCAAATGCAGTGAGGGCAAGGAGGGTGCAAGTATGTGCACGTCTGCACAGTGTATAATGAGCAAAGTCGGTATACTGCCTATTTGCATTCTTTAATCACACACCTTGGGCCAGATATGTGAGATATATGCAATGGGCTAAATATGTGATTATAATAAAGGGATTAAGAAGGCCTTTAATTAGAAGACAACAACAGAGAAGGAGCTATTTATCTCGGGTCCATCTTTCTCATTTATCTTGCACACTAATCACAGCTCTCATTTGAGGCACACTGAGCATTGTGTTGGAAATAAATCCTTTGTGAAACGTTTCTTCATGCCATTGTTGCGTGAAGCCTTGTGATGTTTTTGTCGCTACATTCAAAAATAGAATGAAAACTTGACGGGGAAGAAGCAACATGAGGCCAGTGAGACGTCTGAGGCTGGATGTGCAAGAATTGATTAAAAAAAGAAACCTTGAAGTTTAAAAAAAAAAAAATTCTCTGCTTGAAGCACGCTCCATCAGTAGACTTGATTCGATTTGTGTCTGGGATATTTTCCTCGCTGCGTCAGGGGTTGACCTACATCACACGTTTGGCCGTTTTGAGTTAAAATGCAACTCATTTGGTTCGACATCAACCTAGAGAGCATGTGCATATTTGATTCTACCTTCATGCAGGCACACATCTTGAGCGTGTCTCCAAGGTCCTGCTTTTTATATATCACTCTGAACCAAGTGGGCTCTGCTATATACGGCATAGCATAAAGGCATTGCTGTGCGCTAGCTGCCCTCCTACAGTTCCTCTTAAAGCTTTAAGCTGTGTGAGAAGTCATGCTCCAAAATAGAGTGGGTCAAGAAGCATTAAACAATTTATTTTTTGTTTGCGGTGTGGTATCTTGGTATCTAAATTTCTATGGATTTGCCGCACATAAAAAGTTCTTTAGCTTCTTGCCTTCCCTCATATCAGAAAATCACTTGAGTTGTAACAGTTGCTATCTTTGCTCACCCATGTCCAATCAGTGCATTATTAAACTTTGTCCTTTTTTCTGTGATTGGACTAAAGTGTGGTTTTGCAATTCAAACAGTTTGCAAACTACTGAATCCACCTCCTGCTGAAAACATAATATAGCTGACGGAGGAGGCAAAATTATGCTCTTTGTACTCGAGCAAATAGCTCCACGTCCGGAGATGAGTTTGTCTTTATTCTTGATATATCGGTCACCGCCACACAAGCAGCCGATTGCAGGCTTGTAGCAGCAATGAAGCGAATTAACTCTCAGTTGGGTCTGTTGTTGGGTGAATGAGAAAAAGTGTGATGTGTCAGAATAAAAGGGAAAATTCTCGCAGAGAGTCTGTTCTCTTGCATCTTTACTTAGATGTGTCAATCCTTAGATGGTTTATTTAGCTGGAGTCTGCACTGTTAGCTTCAAGCTGTCCACCTCCCACAGCAGATTAGTCACTGGGAGCTGTGATTGTGTGCGTGTGTGTGTGCGCGCCTGCGTGCGTGCTTGTGTGTGTGTGTGTGTGTGTGTGCGCGCGCGTGTGTGCGCGTTATCTTTGGCAATTTTTCCCCCCAAAATGAATTGGAGATTCTGCTTTAGTCAAGGCTTTGATAAAAACTCAGTTGTAAGTAAAGCAGCAGACACTTTTGGGGCTCATGGCGAGGTTGTTAGATGCATCGCAGCAGTAGATGGAGCTATGTGGGTTTTTCATCTACAAAGATTTGAAATAATATAGGTCACCTGTTTATATATTATTTTATAAAAGTGAAAATTTACATGCCTTTTTTTCTGCTTTAACCAATATTTTTTTATTAGCGCTGCCAACCCTGTAGTGCATCATGCTATCTTTGTGAATGAAATGGAGCTGTTTTTTTGTAGTCATGACTAAATGGCACAAAGTTCAATCATGCTAATGATTAAGCTATAGTTCTCTAACTGGCGAACTAGCTTGCCTAATTATTAAAAGACTAAGCTAGCACGGGGGTGGAAGTATATCCTGCTGGTTAGGAAGATCATCCCAGATTTCAGCACTGTGTGACTCCAAAGTATCCACTCTGCAGGGGTGCCAGCCTGTGACTGACCTAGACATCAGCTTCCCTGACAGGAAAGCACAAAAGTATAAATATCCTCTTCAGACATTGAAAAAGTGTTTGAAACAATATTCTAATTTGCACCTTCCCTTTTTGCTTTTGTCAGTTTTCTGGCTTTGCAGTCTTTGTACTGCAAATGTTTAAGAAGCTGGCCTAACTTGAGGCTTGCTGTGTAGTTTTAGTAGAGAGCAGAGTTGGCCATAGTGAGATGGTGTGGGATAGGGCAGGTATAGGGCAATGAAGTGTTTTGACAAACTGGTCTCACCTCAATTTGGAGCACAAATATTTTCTGCTGTGGTTTCAAAAAAGATGAAATGATCTTTAAATTTTTTAGTTGTATAACAAATTAAAAATGTGACATTTGTATTTTTGCAGTCAAATGTGCAAATGTGGCACTTTCTTCTACCAAGTCTGATCATGGGATTAAGGCAACAGTTACACGAGTTTTCAGTGGAAATGTAATTTTACCGTTTTTCTTTTCAAAAAGTAATGTGTTCAGATGGAAGCGTTTCAGAAACAATCTCTGTTTACAAAGAAATTCATGACATTAAACATTGCAGTTCCCATTGCCAGGCCACAAGTTAGCAGTGTGGACATCTGTTTTCAAAAAGTAGCATTTTCACCTGTTTACACAGAAACAAAGAACCCAATTTCAAAAAGTATTATTTTCATCCTGTTCTCGTGTAAACAGGAGGCTGAAACGCATCAAAACATTACAGTTTTCATCTGAAAATTGTATAAACGGGACCTTAGTCTGCATGCACTGATGTTGATTAGCACATCAGCAAGATGGTAAATGATCATACTGTGATTCCAATGGTATTTAAATGAGTGATTTTATATTCAGTTAGTTTCTTTAAATCACTATAGTCTCACAAATCAGTCTTTGTAACAAAGAAAAGCTTTTGACCTGAGGCATAGCTCTACAGACCTTCATAACACAAACTTTTATCATCAAAGTCTTGCGAGGTTAAGTCTACTGTATAGTAAAGGTCCGTTTTGTGAGATGATTTGCTTTCAGTCCTCGACCATAAAAATCAGTGAAAAGAAGTGAAAGTCATTCTGAAGCTCAGAAGCTTGAGTTTAAAGATTAAAATGTGTAGCACCCTCACAAAAACATAAGGAGTATTAGGGTCACATTAAGAAAATTTACAATGGAAGTCAAAATTTCAATTATAAAGTCAAAATGCTATTTAGAGAATAAAGTTGAAATTATGTTTCGAGAATAAAGTGGAAATAAGGTCAACTCCCCCAGCCCATGGATGTTTCTCGATGTGTTTTTGTGTGTTCTTGTTGACTGGGAAATGTCATGGTCGCAGCCTGATCTTCTGATGCAACATAGCCTCTCTGTGCTGCACGGAGGTGTAACCATCAATATTATTGCGAGCTATTTCATGTTGCACAGATGCGGCCAACTCTCCCAAGTTTAAAATTTTTTCCCCTTTGGAACAGATCTTTTCTGCCCTTACACTTATCACCACACTGTGCTAAAAGAGAAATTTTCTTGTTACTAAAAACAACTAAAGTAAGATTTCACTAACTCATCTACACAAGAATTTTATGGAGGGTCCAGCAGTCATGCATTAATGACGATAGATACTTTATTGATCACAAAGAAAATTAGTGCATAAGCACAATAAATAGAATAGAAACAATGGTGGTAACAAATTATACTGACTATACAAACTATGCTATGATGCTGTTGGGGTGTACATTTATTCTTTCTTTCCAATCAATATAATTATATTATTGCAAAGTAAAACCAATCAAATCATTATACAGTGAATTAATCAATTGATCACTTTAAAATAAGTAAATCAAGCAGCTGATTAAATTAACATTAAATTAACAGTAATATAATAGTAATAGTAACCTGGCAGCTGACTCGAAGCTCTAAATAGCAGTTGCCAATTAATAAATTATTAGCTGGGTTAAACAACGATTGAAATAAAATAACTAATGCCTAAAGCAGTGGGTTAAAGGATCAAATAAAATATAGGAACAGAGAGCAGATAAAATGTAAGACCAGCAGTCGCCAGATTGTACAAAGTTACACTAATCTTGGTTTTCAACTGTCACAGCTGTGAAGAATATGTTTTTATGAAGGTCCCTGTCCCTGATGAAGTTGCTCAGAATCTGCATGTATCTAGGTGAAAGGTTAGTAAATCACAGTAAAAGTCATTCCCCCACTGCTTCAGGAAATGCAAAATAGCCATGCCTCCCCTATGGGGCGCATGGTTTAGGTGGTGGGTGTCTTCCTGTTTAGGATTTCTGCCCTGTTAATTGGATGTGCCAAGGGGCTGGGACCAGCCTAACCCTAACTCTAACCCTAACCCGCGCAGGAAGAGAGGGACAGGCCAAGTCTAAACCACGGCCCGCCCCCACCTAGTTTGAACCAGAAGGGTTGTGATTAGCAGCAGAAAAAAATGTCATGTTAGTTTAGCAGGACCATCCTCTCTCGGCTAGGTTGCTTACAGCTAACTGCTTGCAGACTGTGATTTTCTGAACCGAGAGGATCCATGTACATGATATTCTTCTGATTCTTCAATATACAAATCTTTGAATGAGAACCAAAGCACCTATGACTCATTCCTTCACAAGCAAAAAACACGCATTAACAATACAAACTATACTGACATTTGATTTAAAGTGACAACTTTAAAATTTCAACTTTTTTTTCTCAGAATAGTATATTGAGTTTATTTTTAAAATAGTTTTTATTCTGAAAATGAAAAGGAAAAAATGAAAGAATATAGTTTGGTGAAAAAGTACTTGCCCCTTTTCTGATTTCTTCGTTTTTTGCATATTTGACACAGATCGTCAAACAAATCTTATTAGACAAAGATAACCCAAGCAAATGCAAAATGCAGTCCAAAAAAGGGACTGCTGCTTCAGGACCTGGATGAACCATGAATTCTGCTCTCTACCAGAAAATCCTGAAGTACAGTGTCCGGCCATCAGTTCATGTCCCAAAGCTCAAGACCACTTGGGTTATGCAGCAAAACACACCAGCAAGTCTGAATGACGTTCATGCTTCTAAACCCTTCACTGTGGCTGAATTAAAACAATTCTGTGAAGAAGAGTGATCCAAAATTCCTCCACAGTGACGTGAAAGACTCATTGCCAGTTATCGCAAACGCTTGATTGCAGTTCTTGCTGACAAGGGTGGCACAACCAGGTTTAGGAGGCAATTGCATATCCACGCAGGGCCAGCTAGGTTTGAAGAGTGTAAATTTATTAAGCTTCAACACTAGTCCTTTTGTAAATAATGTTAACTTTAAAAAAAAAAAAGTTTTTCCAAAATCAATAACTTTGACCTTGAGCCTTCCTTCTCCTATCTGTGTAACGGCAGGAAGCGTTCTTAGTGGGAGAGTAGATTAACATTTTGGTGCAGACGTGCTTTAAAGTGTGAAATTGATATAGGCAAACTTCTTTTATAACTTCTATATTATATAGACTTTGTTGATAAAGTGTGAGAGGATCATTGCTACATTTAAATGTTTTTTGAGATAGAGAGTTTAAGTTAAATTACGTAATTTAGGGAAAAGAGAAATAAGATTATAAATAAGAGTGGCTAAGAAGAAGAATGAAGCGGGAGAAATGATAAATCAGTCAGATGACAGGATTTTCCTTTTTTTTTTGAATAGTTGTTTGTCTCTTTTTTAACAGAAATGTCCAACATTAGAGCACTTTACTTTTTTCTATGATACTTGAATGAAGTGCATTAATCCATTAATCACCTCCTAGTAGTGGAGTTTCAGAATGATGGTCCCCATATTTCAGTCAAATGATACATCTCATGTTCTGCCTCAAAAGTCAACGCAATCATCCAGCGCCGTTAATTCGTCTTCTTTGTATTTTGGGCCTCATCTTAAGCTATATATGTTTTTTTGTTTGTTTTAACCTGTATTCTTTATTTGAAGCACCATGGCTTGTGGAGTTGTAGAGCTGTTGAGAAATGTGCTCTACTCTCTGAAATAAAATATTCTGATGAAGAAAATCTTTTTAACTTTTCCTTTGTAATTCATTCTTTCTCTTATAGGATTCCGGATCAGGAGGCCACCAGGGAGCTGGTGTAGCCCGCAATAGTGTTCTCAAAAAGCCTTTCAGTTTTTTCTCAGAGTTTGGTTATTTTTGAAGAAGACTTGAGAAAGTTGTGCCCATAATTGGAAGTAGCAGGAGGTGAATTCTCACAGTGGCAGATCAATATACCAAAGAACGTGAAATATGCGGCAAAGCACGGCATTTAACCAGTCATACTTTATGGAAGGGAGTGTGGGGCAGTATGTGTTTAAAACCTGAACTTTTTAAATGTGTCTGCTTGGAATTGAATTTTAAATGATTAACAATTTCCTTACGGCACCCCTGTAGGGAATTATCTGTTAAAATTAATTCCTTTTGCTGCTTCTTGCCAATATTAGCCAGTTCATCTTGTATGCAGAAGTACTTTGGCAGATACTTTATTATAGAAGTACTTAAATCTGATGTCATTTTTCCATAGGAAATTTCCCTTCCCTAGTTTAGTTTCTTTGGGAATACCTCACAGCTGTTTGTGTGCGTGTGTGTGTGTGTCTGTGTTTTCTTATGACAGTTTCACATGTAGACCACCACTGGGTTGTGGTTCAGTTCAGTATAAGAGCTATGCTGTTCATGGACAAAACAAATCACCATCCACAAGCTCTGGATAGTGACCGAAAGGATGAGATCGTGGATACAAGAGGCTAAAATTATCTTTCTCAGCCTTAAAGATAAGGTACAGAGCTCCAGTAGAGCTGCTACTCCTCCAATATTTAAAGAAGCCAGCTGAGGTGGTTTGTGCATCTGACCAGTATACCTCCTGGGTGAGTTATTCCATGCATGTCTCACCAGGATGAGGACTCGGGGAAGACCCAGGACATCTCTCAGCTGGCTTGGGAATGTATTATTGTCCCACGGAAGAACTAAACTGCTTAGACTGCTGCCCCCACGAATTGGACTCAGATAAGCAGCAGAAGGA
>VUQK01043719.1:19452-61436 GCA_015106715.1 Bujurquina vittata | reverse complement strand
TGTTATTGCCAACATTATATATTATTTATGCTATATATTACTGTGTAAATGACTCCAAGATCATTACAAAATGATGTTGTTGCACATACTGACCAGTATTAACATTAATATTTATGTATATTTTATTTATCACTCTTTTATTGTCTCATCAATTTCTTCATCAAATGCTTTGCTTTCATTAATGTCAGGCACATTTATGTAAGCATGTAGCTTCAGAGAGACTGAACACATGACGCATGAGATCCTCCTCACCAGTGATCTCCAGTTGTCCCAGGTGCACGAAGATGGTTATAGAATTACCTGTAAGTGCCAGAACTGTGAGCCGTGTCTATCTGCATGTCTGCATCATG
The DNA here is from genome assembly GCA_015106715.1 of Bujurquina vittata. NCBI lineage: Eukaryota > Metazoa > Chordata > Actinopteri > Cichliformes > Cichlidae > Bujurquina > Bujurquina vittata. The sequence goes on along the minus strand of VUQK01043719.1, from coordinate 61,086 downwards.
GCCAGACTGGTGCCCATCAGGAAGCTTTGGCCTCAGGGGAGCCTTACAGCATGGAAATGAGCCAGAACACACACCAACTTGTGTACAAGTTTCTGGAATATAGGAATATACTCATTTCTGTTGTACACTCTAGTTGTTTAGCACATTTGTATGCTGATCTTCACTACCCTCAGCACCACAAACACTTCACAGAAACACAGCCTTTATTGACGTCACACAGAACCTCAGCTCCATGAACAGAATCTTTTAGTGTCCCACTGAGGTCTGAGGTTGCTGAGAGCTAAATGTACCATATGGTTATCATGGCAGCCAAACTGTGGAAAGAACAAACTGTCATCAGCCAGCGGCGACACAAGCAGGTTTGACAGATAGAAAAGCAGCAGGTGGAGCTGCAGAGATAATGTGCACTTGTTTCTATTGGCACGTACTCAGCAGACCTTTATGGTGCATCAACAGTGGAAAAAGTCTGTCATTAAATGCAAAATGTTACATAAACTCTTCAGCTCTGCCGAAGCCCTCATGCAGCTTTGCATGGTGCAATAGCAGAAGGTTTAGCATCATTTTAGTATAAAATCCAGTCCCAAGGTCTCCATCTGTCATGGGAAACTGTAGGAAAAAGTGCTGTTGACTCTTTCTATTTCATGTATCATTATGTGTTCGGGGTCAGCTGTGTGGCTGCACCCAAATGCAGGACGCAAGAGACAGAACTCTGAACATCTTTAACGCTGACATATCTAATAATGTTCCAAAACACAAAATACTCAAATCCAACTCAGAAGGAATATGTGCACACACAGCTGACGGAAACATAATCGACAATACAACAAAGGCCAAGGGAAAACGCCGACAATAGATACACAAGCCATAATGAGGACAAGTGTGCATACTGTGTTCTAAATGCTATAGCACATAAATGGACTATCGCAGAGGTTTTTGTAATCTTATACTGTGTATGTGTGTGTATGTATACAAAGTATGAGATGATTTCTTTCCCTCATTTATCCTTATATGTTTGCACTATTGTTTCCGTCTTTGTAATGGCAGCGCCTCCAGAAAGGGGGGGCAGCATAGCCACAGTTCACCTATCTCCCCACGTTGGTTGTGTTTTGTCTTCGTCGATGCGTGTTTTGTTCATTGTCATTTCCCCATTGTGGGATCAATAAAGCATCATAACTGCTGCATTCATTCAATGAGCACTCTGAATGCAGGTGTTTAAATGCAGCTATATTTGGTCTCAGTGCGGCAGCATGGTGTGAGTCATAAATGATTAATGATGGTCTGGTGAATCTTATGTGGCTAGGGATGCCATTTGGGAGGGAAACCCTGGATGATTCAGGGGCCCCAGAGCTGGACCAGGGCCTGGAACATGCCAGAGCTCAGAGCGCTGTCACTGAGCTGCTGTCGGTGGGCCTAAACTGTCTCGTCTATAACCCCCCCACCCTACCTCTCCTAGTCTGTATCGTCTGGATAGGAGGCACCAGTTTAATCCACAAGCCCTACCTCTTCCCATGTCCTTTAATGCACTAGCCAGCTCAACACAAGATGCTTTTAAAGGCTATTATAAAACAGTATGGATACACTTTGAATTAAAGTATAGAAAAGACATGCTTAAGTTCACTGACACGCGCGCATTAATATTTTACTGTCTTTGTTTTGGGCCAACAGTATTGTAGTTTATAAATGTGACGAAATGCATCACTTGAGTAAATTACCCACTTACCAGCTCCCTCTTCAGCTTTCACTTGCCAGGCTGCAGCATTGTTTAATATGGACCAGGCTTACCACGGCAGCAGCCACCCCAAGGTGCACGTTTGTTGTGTGCGACAGAGTCTATAATTGTGGCTCGGCGAGTGATAATGGATTACTGGAAAGCCCGTGGCAGTAGAATAAACATTATATATCGGCAGTGTCTTCCTGCTGAGTAATTCTATATGTGATGAGAGGATAGGCTGCGTCAGCCTCATTCCAAAACTGTCCTCCTATACCACGCCGGCTCTCGTGTTACCATGTAACCTTTTCTGACGAGGGATTTCGGAGCTTGTCCGACAGGGTACAGTTAAACCTCCCACCAGACCGATCTACCACCGCTCCTAACCTAGCAGCTCTCTGGAGTGCACATTCTGCTGGGTTTATTTGGCCATCTACTGTATCACAATTTATCCCCAACCAAGGTAACGGTTGTGGAATATGAAGTAATTCAAAGCTAGTGCCTACAGAAGAAAATAAAGGAAATGGGGAATGTGAACCTCTTTGCTTACATACTTCTATAATAATCACGAGATAGTATTGAGGATTTGACTGCGTGATTTGCTGAAATTTGGAAACTCTGCCTGCTGTTGGGCAACCAACTATAGACGAGATCTGTGATGTTCAGTTTTTAGTGTTTCAAGTGGAAAACAGTTCCTTGAAGAAGTGATACAGAAGCTGATACTTGCAATAATCCAGAGTCTTCGGCATGAAGTTTCCTTGAATCCCCGGATAACTGCACAATATTGTCTCTGATTAATGTCGCACAAAGGCTTTGCAACAATGTCGAGAATCCAGTTCAGTGTGAAAACACTTTCCCTGATCATGGCTCTCCTTTTCCATTCAGTAATATTTTGACAATATGTTTTATACTCTGTCTGCACTTGCACAGTGTCCTCTAACATCCTCACCTTCAGTGGTAAATAGCCGCTGGGGATACAAGTGTTAACCCTGACAGCTGATGAGCTGTCTGTACTGGAGTAGGAGGAACAGAGTATAGGTCAGGTTTTTCCGTTGTTGACAGATGGGTGCCAGTATATACTGTAGGCGCCGGCGCCTTGTCACCCAGCATCCTCCAGATAGACTGGACTGAGGAGAGTCACGTCTCCGTAGGTGTGCCTGCTCATGAATGTGAACTTGTGTGTCATCATCAGTGTGTGTGTGTCAGTCTGCCCTCTTTAATTCTTTACAGCGACACATGTGCAGGAAGTTTCCTCTCCCACAATCCCCTTCTCCTCTGTATCAACACTTCTTGGGTGTCACTCGCCTCACCTGTTTCCTGTTTTCCTCCCGTTGTCTTCGAGTCCCTCGCACTGCGTGGACGGCAGGTTTATATTGGGAAGCTGGGAAGTTCTTTCTTCTCGAGATGAAATCAAACCCTTTAAAATCCTCTGCAGCATCAAAACTTTGGCTCAACGTTTGTCTTTGAACAATGTTGGCTCAGAATTCGTGAGGCTAGGCAAGTAAAGCCCCTCAGTGTGCTTCACATAAAACGATAAAACAATCAAATCAGTGAAAATAGTAGATGTTTAAAATCTGATTCATGCTTGCTTTGAACTCTGGGCTCCACTATCTGACACGAGGCCATCGATCTCAGAGCCCTGCAGGGTTTGTATTTTATTAACATTTCTTTAATGTATTTGGGGCACAAGCCAGTGAGCCGTGAAATCAATTATGACTATTAAAATCAATATTTGAATATTTAAAAGATTGATTTCCAGCCTGGAGGATAATTTGACAAAAATTCAAATGGATCCTCACGTGAAATAAATATTTCTGTGAGAATATCTGCTGCATGGCTGGCAAATATGAAATTCTCTCCTGATGAGTGAAAACAGTTAGTTATTAAAATCACAGCATTGAATAGCATTGAGCAAGGTTCAGAAATAATCACAATGCTCTTTAATTAGTAACCTTGTTGCACATGCTTGCATCCCTCGTTGGAGCTTGTAATAAATGAAAACCAAAATGAAAATGTGATTACTGTTTAGCAGTGCATGCTGAAACATGGCATGAGCTCTTCAGATTTAGAGATCCTGTGTTTTTCTTTATTGGCTCGACGCTATATTTGTTTGTCTTGCTTTTTACGGCATCATATTTAGCCCCAGATTCTTGGGATTCTGACACCCGACTGAAGGGCTTTTGAAGTGTCTCAAATGTCACATAGCGATCCTCCCCAGCACCCCCCACTGCACATCCGAGCCCTCAGCTCTTATCACTGGCCACCGAGTCCCTTACGTGCACAGGGGCTTGCACTTTAATTGGAGGAACAGCCATTCGCTATTCTTAAAACTCAGCTCCGTGCTGAAGGATTGGGAGAGAGATATGTGTTGTCCCTGCCTGTAGCTTTGTCTGGCAATATGTTTTTTTGCTGACGTTGAGACTGTATCAGACTTGTAACCAGGTAAACTTTTTGGCTCTTTATTAGGAGGCACATTTTTATGTCAGCCATGAGCTCCAGTCTTGTTAACTCTTTAGCCAAGGTTTATGATCCAAACCCTCTTCACGGCCAGAAGTCTGGTGGAAGGAAGCTTTCGCTTAATGGATCAGACAAGCCTCAAGCTGCTGCTTCCCTTTCCTCTTCTTCTTCTTGTTCTCCATCCTCCTCCTCTCCTCATGATGTTGCCCTGCGTTGTGTGGAAAGCCGAATGGACTTCCTGAGCTCTCAGATGGAGGGCTTACTCAACATGCAGCAGACCGTCTTGATCAAGCTGGATGGCCTGTCCCAGGATGTCAGGGGTATGGGTCTGGATCTAGCCTCAATGCGTGAAGCAAATCACGGAGGAAGACGTGGGTCTGGGGTAGAAGCGGTGTGCAGGGAGCTGCACGGGGCCATGGAGAGGACCAGCGAGCGCATGGAGAGTCAGGGACGGAGGCTGGACGGGGTGGAGAAGCTGGTGGAGGGCACCCAGCAGGTGATAAGCTTCATTGGTGAGGTGGTAAAGAGCTCCAGGCTGGTGGAGCTTCTGTTCAAACAGCCTGGATGGAAAGCCAACAGGAAGGTGAGAGGATTAGAAATATCATAAACAAGGATGCCTACAATATAGCCTGTATTGTGTGTGTGTGTGTGTGTGTGTGTGTGTGTGTGTCTGTGTGTGTGTGCTCCTCAACACTGTTTTCATGTGCACTGCTGAACAGGGGACTATAATGAGAGCACTAATTGGTTGCAGTTTGAATCCTTTTGACTGAATTTGCATGCAGTTCCATTTTAAACTGGACGCCTTTAAATGGCAACTTTTTAGTTTAGACATGATTCCTAGCTTGTCTGGTCATGGCTCTTCTGTACCTCAGCGTCTCATTCTCTGCAATGTTAAGTGATTTTCCACTGAGATTGTGATTGGACTCGGAGGCGTGAATGCTGAGTGTCACATTGGTTATCTTATGCAGACCGTGTCTGCTTGGACTGCAGCTGCACAGAGTTAGTGCAGCAGTTGTCGAATTTTTAATAGTTGCAATGAATGCTGCGATTGATTAGATCTCCTAGTGCTGTAACCAAAATATGAGCATATGCTACACATGTGTGAAGATGTCTACAGTTAAATCCTGCTGATTCAGAGGCTGTTTTTAGGTTCAGGCTTGTGCTCAAGTAGACAGATTTATTGTAGCATATGGCCACTCTCAGATACAGAGATAAAGTGCACATTTCATTTTTATGTTCTGATATTGTCTCTATGTCAGGTTCCTTTAGCAGCTGTACAGTGTGCACAGTCATGTGCAGTATTTCATCTGCTTCAGATGATGTGCAGCCTTTCCTCTCTATCCAGGAGGAGGCCACTGCTGAACAGCACATCGACATGCTTGAGTTATGAGGAACAGCCTTAGCAACAGAAACTAAGACCGCTTTGAAGCTTGTTGTCACATTATTGCACAAATGGAAATATCTATTGTTTTTTTTACTGTTCCGTTTGAACAGCTGAGATCCAAATTCATGAAATTTCCATTTTTTGAGAAGTTTCTACTTTTGGATGTTACATACAATGTGTAAAGCTTGATCTTTGTTTCTGCCTTTAACATCTAGGATGGTAAGGAAAAAGCCAAGCTGAGCCTGAAAGGTTTAAAGGCCCAGAAGAAGAGAAAACCCCAAGATGCATCAGGTACACTCAAACAAGAAGACCAAAAACCATGAAGATCAGCTGATGATCATCATACAACATTTTCATGAAACATCTGTTTGTACAAATGTATTTCCTTCACTGTAGACACGTCCTCCCTGAATGAGCCTGTGCTGCAGGAACAGGTGGAAAAGCTCAACAGGCAGAACACTGAGCATTCCCACATAAACACAGAGGCTGAGGGGGATACGAGAAGCGGAAGACAGGAGTTGGAAAAGCTGATCCTGAAAGAAACGGGCGCCTCCGATACCCAGTCAGAGGAAGAGCAGAAGGAAGCTGAGGACACGCAGGATGAGGAAGGAGAGGGGAGTATATTTGAAGACTCTGAGCCAGAAGAGGAAGAAGAAGAAAAGCAAAAAGGGGGAGATGTTCATTTTGAAAAGCATGAAAAAGTGATGACGAGGCATAAAGGAGAGCCACCAAAATCAGAAAACGCCCATATCTGCAAGCCTGCAGTCCTTCAGCATGAAAGGTGTCTTTCATTAACTGAATTAACTAGTTTCATCATTTTCGTTGTACTTCTGTGTGTAGTGCAGGTATAATATAAATTCTTTTTGATTAAATCACGCATTCGACTTTTCTGCTTTCCTTTCTGAAGCTCTGAGGAGGCTGCTGATGTGGCCACTTGTAGCAAACGACGTGTGACAGAAGAAGACCTAGAAAAAGATGCCCTCAAAAAAAGCAGGGTGGATGACAGCAAAGGGGAAAATGCTGATGGACAAGCCACCAAGGGGGCCGCGCCACAGGCGTCCATACCTGACGAAGCAAAGACGGGACATGAAGGGGAGACGAAGGAGGAACTCAAGGAATTTATTATTGGTGAGACACGGCATGCGAGTGATTCCTCTCTAAGGTGTCCACGGGGGGTGGGGGGGTGTAGGCTATCACTCTCTGCACCACGTAAATATGCGTTTGCAGAAATCAGATAAGGAAATATCGTTACATTTTGTCATATAATTGCCATGTTTCTTTGAGAAATCCTTAAGAGGATCCAACAACAAAAAAAAGGCAGCATTAAAAAAGAGAGCAACAGTCTAACAATTCAACAGGAAGAAACAACAGGGAGGACTTGAGTATGTGAGGGAGTAGAGACGACAGCCTGACAAAGACGACTAAATGCACACCAGGGGGGCTGGAGCTGTTCCCAGCTGGCACAGGGCAGGAAATGAGTTACATTTTATGAAGAAAAAAGAAAAACAAGTAAGAAAAATGTGATCCATAAAACATGCAGGACTCATGGCCCGGACTGCTCAGTGCCACATCCATGTATCGCAGGCTCCTCATGTGGACTCAGCTTGATTAGTCACTTCATGGCATTTATCTCTGCGTTGCTCAGACTTTAAAGCAGACTCAGTGTCACAACAGCATGCCTGTACAAGCGTCACCAGCGTGCCAGTGAGCACACAATGAGACGCTGGCATGCTGCTATTTTCAGCCACTTTGTTTCTGGGGGCTGACTCACTCTCTGCACTCTGCAGCAGCAACCTCTCCTCACTTTGCCTTTCTTTGCTGTTGTTTCTCCAGACTCGAGCCCTTCGCCGTTAGCACCTTTTGACCACCGCATCGTGACCCCCAAACCCCATCAGATCGCCACCTATTACACCATCAACAGAGACGAGGTCCTGGGAGGGTGAGTAAAAACAGTCAGAAAGGCCGTCCCTCATTACAACAGTTTATTTTCATTTCCCTCAGTTCAGGCGCAGATACTTAAATGCACTGACCCTCGTTAATGAAATAACAGACTATCTCACACCCTTCACTAATAGTTTTTTCCAAGACCCTTTTAGTTGCCCCCTAAAGGGCAAATGGTGATGAGCCACAGGGGGCACTTGTGGAAAATAGCGGGGGCTCTCTGATGTAATAGACCAGCACTAAATCCTGCCTCTCAAATGGAAGATTACTCCTTAGCACGCAAACACATTTCTCAAATTACATGAGGGCATAGCCTGAATTCCTAAACAACTAAATGACCCATTGAGATGGATGCTTTTAAGTAAGAGCCACAACAAATGATTACTTTCATTTTTAAATAAATCGTCAGCTTTTTAGTGGTGACTGATTTATGCCTTTAGCCCATCAAATCTCCCACTCATAAGTTGCCATATTAAATTGCTTGTTTTATTTGTCCGAAATAAACAATTAAGAGTTTGTGGACAGTTTGAAACCAGAACCAAAACTATCCATCTGCAAGAGTGAACCATTAGTTTTTAATAATAAATGAAATGTGCAAAATGCTTGTTCTCCTGCTCTGCATCTCATCCGTCCAACCATGCGTGTGTTTGCTTTTCTTTCATTAGGGGGCGTTTCGGACAAGTGCACAAGTGCATAGAGAACTCATCGCGTCTGACTCTGGCCGCCAAGATCATCAAAGCCAGGAGCCAGAAAGAGAAGGTGCGCCAATGATCGAGCGCTTAATGCTGAATAGGAAACAGAATCCACGTTCAGCCGTGTTGCTGGGATGCCAGCTTCCCCAGACAGTTTAATAGATGGTCACTTTTCTCAGTGCAGTATAAAGGATTAGATTTTAAAAATAGGCCCGGCTGAGGGCGTGGGCACGAGATGCTTTGTTAGTCCCATTGTGTCTTTATTTCTCTTGGTCAGCCAAATACGATGTGGGAGAGGTCAGACGTCAGAGCAAAGCTGTGCGGTTCGATTATCATCTGAAACATTCAAAAAGCTCAAAGCCAACCAAAAGCTCATCAAAGTCCCAGCCAAATCCTCAGATGGCTCACGTTACTGCCACCGATGACCCGCGACACAACAGCTGGCACTTCCTGTCTGACTCTGTGCCGATTTTGTCAAATGTGCATGTGCAGGGTGCTGTGAGATTGTCTGATCAGACACTTTGAGCAGACATTTTGTGACTTTACATGTTTCCCAAACTTTTTTTTGTTGCAAATTAAGCAAAAGGCTCGAGATAAATTCTAACAATTTTCGTTTACAGCCTTTGAAGCATTGCAGGCTGACTATAATTTTACTCTTAAACTATAAAGAATTGCATATTTTGACCTACGCGTGGTTTCAAGCTTGATTTCCATTGATGTGTCTCTCAGGAGGTGGTGAGGAACGAGATCCAGGTGATGAACCAGTTGAACCACGCCAACCTCATTCAGCTGTACGCTGCGTTCGAGTCGCGTAATGACGTCATCCTCGTCATGGAATAGTAAGTGTGTCTCAGGGCGTCTGTTTGTGTAGGCAATTGTCCTGTGATGACACAAAGGCGCGACAAACTCTGCTTGGCTGTAACAGTGTCTGTCCTTGCAGTGTGGAAGGAGGGGAGCTGTTCGACCGCATCATCGATGAGAACTACAACCTGACGGAGTTGGACACAGTGCTGTTTATACGGCAGATCAGTGAAGGGCTGCAGTACATGCATAAAATGTACATCCTGCATCTCGACCTCAAGGTAAACCCGCTTGAGTCTTCTGTGCTAGAAATACTCAACTCCAGCAGCCGAATCAGCCCAATGAAAAGACTTCACTTGTTTATGAGGCCTTCAAAATAAAAGCTCCCGTCACAGTCTGTGATCTCTGCTACTGAAACAGAACTTGTGATGATTTCTGTCTTTTCTTTATCTCTCGCGCCTGCACCACAACAACTGTCTCTAAAACACAGCACCTGTTTTCTTTTTCAGCCCGAGAACATTCTTTGTGTCAGCAGAGCTACTAACAAGATTAAAATCATTGACTTTGGCCTTGCTAGGAGGTAAGATTCAGTGTCATCTTATCGTCCATCCATTAACTGTTTGAGTGCTGTGTCTGCCTCTCATGCTTCTGGGTTCTCTGACAGGTATAAGCCAAGGGAGAAGCTAAAGGTCAACTTTGGAACGCCCGAGTTTTTAGCTCCTGAAGTCATCAATTATGAGTTTGTGTCATTCCCCACAGACATGTGGAGTCTCGGAGTCATCACCTATATGCTGTGAGTCAAGGAGTTCGTTCACGCGCACACTGACACACAACCCGTGCGCTCCCTGACGTCTGTGTCCTTCTCTCCCTCCAGGCTCAGCGGCTTGTCTCCATTTCTGGGGGACGATGACAACGAGACGCTGAACAACATCCTCGCCTGTGAGTGGAACTTTGAGGAGGAGGAGTTTAAAGACGTCTCAGACGAAGCCAAAGACTTTATCACGCGTCTGCTGGTGAAGAGTAAGAGCTGGAGGATGAGCGCAGCAGAGTCCCTCAGACATCCCTGGCTGTCAGACCGGAGTCTCCACTATCGACTGAACCAGAAGGTAAAAATGAAGATGGCGCATTCTTTTATATTAAACAGTGAACAATGCAAAATTGAATTTAAAAAAGACTTCAATTACACTGAAATAAGTGTCACAGTTACAGTGAAATTTGTAGTATGAAGCAAATCAGTAAAAGATATATTGTAAAATCTGTTGCAAGTATTCAGATGGAAGACCTTCATAAAAAGGTTTGCAGCTTGTTTGTGAACATATCCGGTGGCTATGCCAATTCAAACAGTGCAGTAACAAAGCGTGTTGGTGGATCCTCTCATTGCAGAAAAACAAGTGCCACTCCACCCATGCTCCTCCTTCAGAGAGCAAGACAAGTAAGACCTTTTTTTTATTCTATGAGTTGCATATTTTTCAGCTACATTTTCACCCCAAAGAGCCGACTCTGGGGCTGGCTTTGCTCCTGCTACGCCAAACATGTTGTTTGCTTTCCTCTTAGAAACATTGTGAGGCCCTCGGCACGCCTTTTGGCAACCAAAGGACCTGGAGCCCAACACTGGACCAATTCTGCTGTACCTGCAGATCCACTTGATAACTACTCTCCCACATCCAACCTTCGCTTGGCTCCACATCTTGCATCAATTCTGACCTGAAAAGTGTGAGGCGCATAAATAATGGCGCGGACCCTCTGCTAGCAATGGACACGCGCAGTCTGCAGTGTCTGAACACAGCAGCGCTGAAGGTAACAATATGAGATATGTCATGATGAAGAACCCAAACTGTCAGGCTTCAAGCCCGTATCACCCGCCTGCTTCCAGCATCAAACCATCACTGTTATTCTTCCACCGTTTGCCATGTTGTCCTGTTTTTTTGCATGCTTTGCACTTTCTTCATTTATTTTCTCCAAGAGTCAGCAAACAACTTTGAATATGAAATAGACTGAATGCCGTTATTCAAATTGTGTATTTTTGTGATTTTTTTTTCCCTTTAATTTAAAAGTCTTATAAAAAATTTGTTTTTTTCTCTTGAACATAATTTTCAATATATTTTAAACTTGATTGAATTTGAAGTCATAGCTGATTAATTTATTTTGTGTACAGCACCGCACTGCATAGCCTCATTTCCCCCTCAGAAGTGCTATAGTTCACCCTAATTTCCAGCCTGTATTCACTGTAAGACTGCATTGCCTTCTGCAGCTTCATTTGCACCACCATCTCATCTTGGAGTAGCCCTTTCACCTTCCATGAAGGCATAACGAACAACAGAATACTTCCTGTAAATGATATATATATATTTTCGTGACTGAAGTGGATTCTTATGTTCATTTATTTACTGGTTCAACACCAGAATGTACTTGAAGAGCTTTTATTTGAGACGTGACGTTTTTCAGGGGAGATGAGCAGGCTGTAATTTAGTTATGCACATACGACAGGTGCATCCGCACAGTCCAGGATAATGGAGAGCCGACGGAAGAGCGACGAAGACCCCGGTCATTGTTCATTGCCCCTTTCAAGGTGATGGGAACTGAACGTGACCTCAACACTCAGTTGTTTGCTGTTCCATTTGGAAGCAGAAAAGCTCTGTGATTTCAATACTTGTTTATTTGAATTTATTTCTTTTTCAGGTTTTCTTGTGTAATGACGAGAGATCCGTAATTATAAAATATGAACATGTTAATAAATAACTCACACCAGGCAACATTTGGAGTGCAGCTCATTGGGAATTTTTGGAAATTACAGGACAGTAAATATACTTCTATTTTGGAATTTCCTTCTATTTTGTTAAACGGATGTAAAGCAGGGCACCACTCACCGTGGAGCAGGTGACCCATTTAACAAAGGATGCAGTGATCTGGGCCACTCACCCTTTTTCTTTCCCCAATTCCCTGTCTTATCTACACTGTCCTGTTCAAAAAGTCAAAAAACAAACAAACATGTGCAGCAGACACTGAATCCATTGTACGGCTTGTCTCAGGTAAAAGTCAAAAGTTTTTCCTTGGCACAGGTTCTGCAGACGAGCCGGGATCCCAAGACCCAGTTGGAGCTATTAAAACAACAAGATAAAGGCATATTCCAAAATCACAGACACGGGGTCAGTTCCAATGAGGAGAAATGGTGTGAGTCTCCACACAGAGGTAGTCTAAGCATCTGGCACAGGAGACACTGTGACGACCCACTCTGCTGTGCCTTCTTTTTGGCCTGCATGTGTAGCAGCAATTATTATTGTGTTTGCAAATAATAAGACCAACAGTAAATATAAGTAACTAAAGTTGGTCATGTGTGCAGAACTGTGTGTGGGACTCTGTTTCTCTTTGACTGTTGAACATTGTTTTATTTCCAATACAAATGTCCCTTTTCATAAAGCACATGCAGCATTTTACTGAATATTTTTTAATGCCGTACATGTTTGCCCATTGTTCCCTGTCAGCATGTTTTACTAATCAATTCAAACCACTTATCTCCAGACTCTTACTCTAAAAACTGTCAACATTTTTCCAGTGAAGCCAAAAGATAATCGCACGAATGAGTGAAAGTATGTGGCTGCATTTAAATATTTGATATGACTCGTGAGAGTCTCCGTTCGAATTCCTGCTCAGGATTGGATGTCCAGTGATTAATGTCGCGTTGCTGGAGATCAGCGGCTGGAAGCATCATTACTTCACGCAGTCAGCTGCTGAGAATCCAAAGCTCATTTAACAACTGAGCTCCAACTGAGTTCCCCTCAGCCTCATTCTCCAGCAATAACAAACATCTCTCTGTGCACAGTGAGGGATTTGGGGCTGTTTGTGAGAGAAAAATGACAGTCCAGCAAAGAGATGATAACCAATTTTGTGGGTCAAAGTAAAAAAACAAAACAAAAAAAGAAAGCAGGAGTTTTCCAGCTGAGAATTGCATTTTTCTCATAAATCCACCAGATAACAGGCCGTTGTTGTGAGTTTACACTGTCACACAAAACCTCTCTCTGACATGCTGAAATTTGTACTGCCATCGACTCTGGGAGCTTTTCACATCCATCAAAATATCTGATTGCTGTAGCAGAATGAGCCTCTTTTATCAGCGCAAATCAAAACTCTGAAGTAAGAGCAGGGCTCTGGGAACAGGAAAGGAAGTCCAAGTCCAACTAAAATTCATTTACTCATTCGCCAGCCTCATCTCAGTGAAATCTCCCAGATCTGTTTATTAGTGTCTGAAGACTCTGGAAAATACACAAAGCAGTAAGAGGAGAGGAAGAGGCGGATAATGCAACACAAGGACATTCTCAGTGTGAGCGCTTACATACTTAGAGCTGGATGAAACTATAAGAAGGCAGCCAAAGAGATATAATAAATCCTTCTGCTTATTAAATGTAACCCATGCTTTTTTTTCTGCTACATCTCTGACTGTCCTTGGAGCGGATTTGCATTTTACAGTTCCAAACGTCTTTCTTACTGGGCTTTGGTGCCGCTTTAGCTTCCTCTCGATATGGGGGCCACCAACCAATAAAAAGTTGATTGGTGGCCCCCATAAACAGAAGATTTTAACAGCAGGTGGGTGGAGCTTCTGTGCTCACAGCCAGAGTTGTGTACCTGGGACGAATATATTAGTGATAATGTGCATCACTGACATCCAAGAGTAGAGAAAAAATAAGCGTTATGAGCAGTCTGAACTCAGGGAGTACCTGGACATTTGTCGACCTGTATATTTGAACCTTTGGCTACTTTTGAGCACTAGTTCTGTTCAGTAACCACAGAACGAATCGCTCAGGCCAACTGTTAATCAGATTCTGATAAAACCACAGCAACATCAGCAAAACTCGACGCCTACGCAGAAGTGACTTAAATCTGTGTATCCAGTGGTCAGCATGTAAAACAACCTTGACCTTTGAACTTAAGCTCAGTTTGTTTGAAGACCCTTAAATGATCGTAAAATATAAGTAAACCTATAGGAGCAGTAGCTGTGAAGGAGAAGGATGGCGCCATGACATTAGCTCATCAGCCAGATAATAAACTTATGAAATAGAAAAATCTGCCATTGGCTGCCTTGAACTTTAATGTTAGTAAGCACTTTCCTGATCTCAGTTGCTACTTTTAAGTCTTGATGAATATAACATGATGTTTGCTTTGTAAATTTCAGTCCCCCCAGAAGGAAGCTAAAGTTGACTTTTTCACTGCTCTTTGAGTGTGCACTTTCCTTCAGTTTCTCAGTCGATGCTTGTGGGCGATAAAGCACTGCACTTGGCGAATGTTTGTCTTCTCTGTGTTCATTTCTTTGTCCAAAGCATGCATGTTGGGACTTGCATCCTTTAATCTGGAAAGAAATGAAATTCCTTAGAACTTTACTTCTTGGTTGACCACATGAGCCAAAAGTGAGGACATCTAGGAATGGTCAGATCTATAAGAGTATAATGGTGCACTTATTGTTGGTCTTTTTGTTTATTTAGGTTTTCAGCCCAGAGCGGGAAATTTATTTTCCATGGATTTCTGATTCAGGGAGGTTCACAAATCCTTCAGAAAAGAAGGGGGGCGTGAATCTTCTGGAGTTCCTGGCTATTCTATCAAAGTGACCATCTGATCTGTTTCTTGAACTCAGCCCTGCACTCTGTGGTGTATCTAGACACTCAACACGTGTGAAGAATGCAGCTTTCTGCACAGCAGTACGCACACAGCCACTCAAATATCTGGAAACTCACAGCGAGACACCTGCTGCCCAAACAAGTGAGGAGCCTCGAGCTGTAACTGAGCTGTGTGTTCTCGTTTGATCAGGCAGGCTGGATTATCACACTGCTGTGCTTCTCAGGACCCAGGGCGCTCTTCTTCTTCTTTTTTTTTACATGATTATGTTTGCTTTAGACTAATGAAATCACACCTCCCATCATGCTGTGCTCCCAGGGAAGCTTACCAGAAAGAGAGCACTTTCTCAGGGCTACTGACACTCTCAGCTGGAGCAGATGTTGTCATACATGATCAAATGTACAAGAACAATAAGAGATGAAGAGTAGCTCTGATTGCTTCTGTTAAGTTAGTGTCTCAAGTGATGTGGATCTTCTTTTCAAATGACTCCTCTCTCTGGGTCAACATATCAAGTTCTGCTCCTGAGTTCTGTTTACTCTGGCCTCTGGTGAGACCAATTCTGTGGCCCCTGTAGCAGCCCAAACTGAGATTTTCCTCTGTAATGTCTCTGAAATGTCTTACAAAGTGGAAAAACATATTTTTTCCAGATTTGGAGACAATCAAACCTCAGCCACTAGGTGGGGATGGACATGCAGCCGTTTCTGTTTCTGTCTGTATCTGCTAGTCTAACTTTCTAGCTAAATAACAAGAAATCACTTTCCAGGGCAGCGGCCTTTGAAGGGAAAACAAGAAATCTATCTGCACTGCTCAAATTTTTTTTAAAGAAACACTTTTGCACTAGTTTTGCATTTGGCTAGGGTCAGTGTCACCACTGGTAGCGTGAAGTCATACCTGGACCCTACAGAGGCTGCACAGGTAGCCCAACTCCTCCAGGACCTCACATCAATATGTGCTGTTGCCAGAAGGTTTGCTGTGTCTCTCAGCCACCTCTCAAAAGCATGGAGGAGATTCCAGGAGACCGGCAGTTACTCTTGGAGAGCTGAACAGGGTTTTGGAAATTGAACAACCCACTGGCAGGACTGATATCTGCTCCTTTGTGTAAGGAGTAACTACAAAATGGCCTCCAGCTGCCACTAGTGTGAATATCACTGACAAAATAATCAGAAACAGACTTCATGAGGGTGGGCTTCTAGTGGGCCCTGTGCTCACTGCCTGGCACCATGGAGCCCGATTGGCATTTGACATAAAATACCAGAACTGGTAGAACCACTACCAGAGGGTCACCCTGAGCACATGTGACAGACATGAAAGGGTCTGGAGAAGCCGTGGAGAACATTACGCTGCCTGAAGCATTGCTCAGCATGGGAAATGACAATAGCTGCCTGATCGCACCTGCTCTTTGAAGCTAAGCAGGGTTGGACCTTATTAGTGCTTACATGGGAGACTGCCTGGCAATACCGTGAGCTTTAGAATTCATCACAGTATAGAAACAGCATTAGTGAAGGTCACAAACAATCTTCCTATGCCTTCTGACAGTGGACGCATCTCTGCGTTTGACCTCAGTGCAGTGCTTGATACTGTTCACCGCACTATTTTATTACAGAGATAGTGCATGCATGACTTTGATATAACATAATTGTTATGTAAGTCATATACTTCATATTTGTGTTATTTTACAGCATCACTGGAGCAGTGCAGGAATGTCTCTGCCCATTGATACTTTGTGTAATAGAGTGTAATGCCACAACAACACCAGTTGGAAATTTTGAAGACTTACCAAATTATGACCACATGGAAAACTGACATTATGTAATGGATTAGTAGGTTAGTTTCAAGTTGTTTTATTGTACATAACTGAATGATCAATTTGTATATTATGGTCCCCAGTTGACTAAAAAGCACCATAAATTGGGATATGCTTTAGAGTGGACCCTCCTTTTGATTGTGATTGGCTACCTTATAAACACACAGTATCCATCAGTTTCTCAAGGCTTGGTTTCAAAACACCAAGATAACAACAGCTAAAATGCTCAATTTGAGCTTTCAAGAATGGACTTCAATAAGAAAGGCTGCTCTCATCTAAAAGATGTATAGAGATGTAATTCAAATAGTAAAATTATCAGTGTGTCTTGCCCTATATTGTAAACAAATACTAATGAAGTATTCAAATATTTTTCTTAGCTGCACTATTTTTTAAAAAAATCAAAAAGCGATCTTTTACAGATGAAACTTTGTTTTGTACTTCGCTCTCCGTCCTTTCGGTGGCGCTGTAGCAAAATGATCGCAGCCCCGACACTCTCTTTAGAGAAGCTTCCTCTGCTGCTCCTTCTTACCGTCTTCTCATTGGTCGGCTTCATGGCGCTTCCTCATACGTAATACGCCGTGCCGCAGTTTCCAGCTTGGTTTACGGATGCTGAGGCGGCTCGGTGGTACTGAGACTGTAAACACACGCTTTTTTCTCGGTTCTGTTGCTCGGTGAGGGAACAGTCTGTTAACATTCAGAGATGGCCCAGTACTCCGAGACTGCCCGCGGTAGCCCCGAGGTTAACGGAGAGCCGACGGCGGAGAGGAAGGTTGCTGTTATCACCGGCATCACCGGCCAGGTAACGTTACTCTGAGCACTTACACCTCTGGATGATGACTTGGTCAAACACCAGGTCACAAAACCTTACTTTTTCATGGCAGCTAATCATGTCAAATTTATCTTTGTTTAATCTTTTTGAGCTTTTAAGGAAGTTATGAGGTTACATTCATTCATGCCCAGCCAGTGACAGTACACCGGTGCCAGCACCAAACAGACAGGTCTTTCCAGCATAACTTGTTTTTAGGCTCTTCAGTGATGCTCATCATCTAAACCAAGAAGCTAAAACCAACCTATTTTCTCTATCTATTAAATAAAGTCTGAGTATACTAAACCTGCAAATAGTGTTTAATTAACTCCCACAGCTATAAACTAATATTAAAGAAAATTGTCTGAGAAAACTGCGCCTGTTCTCTTCATTCTGGACACACACACCAAACCATCACCAGAGGCAGGGTTGACACAACTCTGGAAACACAAGGCGGCGTGTCTGTCTGGTAATTTAGACCAAAATACTAGTTACTGTGCATATGGAATTATGAGCCAATAATTAGATTCTATAGGCACAGGCATTCTTTGCTCCTTCCTTTGAGCTCTGCCCCCTGAAAGTCAAGAGGTCAGTTAAAGTTGATAGGAGCGAGCAGAAGAGTTAGGCCTGGATTGACTTTGATACTTGTTCTATATGAGGAATGGCTGTTATTTAGACCTGAAATGTAACAGGTCATACACTGTTGCACATTTTAATATCGATAAAATTATTTTAAAACAAAAAATAATTTTTTGAGAGGTGTTCGTCAGGTTGCATTGTAGGTTACCGTGTAGTTGTTCAGAGAGGATTTCCGGTTACTTAAAAAGACCCAACGCAGAAGTCTAATTCAAGCCTTGTCTGCGAGAAGGTCAACTGTAGCAGATAATCTCACATGCGCAATGGCTTCTTTGTGTGTGTTGCTGCTGAGGACATTGTGTGCTGGTTGTTGAATTTACATGCAAGGAATTTAAGTGCGAGGGTGGCAATGAATACCTGTGCGTGTGAAATAAAATTATTGGCTCGTGAATGTTTTTCTTGGGCGTGACCTTTGTGACCTTGCACGTTTCATGTTGACAGAGTGACATAGATCATCTGCCGATTAAACTGTGTCATTTCCTGAAATATGAAGCTCTGGCTTACAACAGTCTATTCATCAAAGAACCAGGATGTTTCCTTGATGGATGCTTGGCCCGTTTCCATCCTCAGCCTGATATTCTGCTCACAGCAACAGCTTTCTCCTTTACACACTTTTAAATAAGTAGGATAAGCTTAACAGGT
This sequence comes from Bujurquina vittata, assembly GCA_015106715.1. Classification (NCBI taxonomy): domain Eukaryota; kingdom Metazoa; phylum Chordata; class Actinopteri; order Cichliformes; family Cichlidae; genus Bujurquina; species Bujurquina vittata. Next base: position 42,612 of record VUQK01043719.1, on the reverse strand, counting down.
TTAGCAGTTCAACTGTCTGAAGTTATTAAAGAGGATATGCTTTTTTTTTTAGTGCAAATCAGTGCCATCATGATAGATTTTATTGAGTAATTCAGTAATGGGGAAGTTATGGTTCAGTCAGCAGTGCTAATGCAGGCAGTCTGTGGGCACCTGCCGACATCCCATCTACTTGTAGAGAACACTCGCTGTCAGAAGGGGGGGGGGCAGTGTGAAAAATACTATGTACAACTGGTCTGTGGGCAACTCTTGCTGCTGCACCCAGCACCTTTTGTTGTATAAAGCACTTGGAGTGCTCAGCTAGAGTAGAAAAGCGCTATATTTTATTTTATTTTATTTCTATAGCGCCACAAACGTCACCTCAAGGCGCTTTATATTGTAAGGTAAAGACAGAAAAAGCTGACGTGAAACCTAATGTTAACCCTTAGGAGATCTTTGGGACATTTTGTGTCATTTCATTTTTTATTTACATCCCATTTTGGCTGTGCTGAATGAACATAAGTCAAATTTGCCAGAGGATATTCATTTTTGACAAATTTTAGAATTGTCAAATTAGTTACTTGAATTAACCAAAAACAGCTAAGTTATGCAAAAACTGACACATTTGATCTTTCAGACAAAAAAAATATCAAAACCATTGAAAATGACATTTTTGATCCCACATTATCTTCCTGTCAACCAGGGTTCTAGCCAGCGGTTGATCCTTCCTATTAAACAGAAAATCCCAGGAGCTTGTCTGGTTTCTTGCTGTTTAAGGAATGTTCATCAATAATAGCTGCAGGTAAACGTGCATCTTATTTTTAAGATGCACCATGTGTCATCAAATCACATGGCCCAATCAGATCTATATTACAGACCTAATATTATCCAACTTTTACCATCACTGAGTTAGCAAGCTGGCACGGCATGTAGCGTTTAGCATTAAGAAGCTAATTAGCATTAACATGCAAATGATTAGCCCTCACCCCCCCAACACACGTGTCAGGCTGAAATTGTTTTCTGGCTAGAACCCTGGTCTACTAATGCATTCTTTTATGTTAAGATTTTATCTTGGACTACTGACTTTCAATTTTAAAAAAATATTTGTCCTCCAGATTGCGCTACTTTTTTGCCATTAAATACAATGCAAAATTTCACACTTTTTGCTGTTTTCTTCAAGGGTTCCTTGCTACTGAAATAAGTCTGTGTCACTATTGATGTTGGATAATAGTGTGTGTGTGCGTGCGTGCAAGCATGTGAGCGTGCGTGCGGGATGTCTAACTTCAAGTCTTTTCTCTCAGAAGGCCACATTCTGCATTATAAACCTAATTCAATAATAAACAATGAGGATCCTTTGAACCATTTGAAACCATTAATCATGTTCTTCTATGATGAATGGCACTTTAAATGCTGCTTAACTGTGTGGCACTGCACCTTATGAACGCTGCACATTATACTGCAAACAAGGAAGAATAACAACTTAATTAAAATTAATTGATGTTAAAAATCTGAAAATGCATTATTGCAAACGATGTTCACGCATCACTGAATATTTAAAAGAAAAATCAGAAAACAAATAAATTGTGACTTAAAAGTGTAGAGCATTGTGCCGCGCATTATGAATGATGCTCGTTGTTCTACAATTCTGGCTGTATGTTAAAACAATACAAGACAAACATCCATCCATTTTCTTCTGCTTATCCGTGGCCGGGTCGCGGTGAGCGGGAGCCCAGACCTCCCTCTCCCTCAGCCTCCTCCATCAGCTTGCAGATTCAGATTTCAGCTGCTAACCACAAGTGGCCATTCGTCCTCTTAGAATTATAAGGTTCTATCTGCATTCTTGACCAGTTTTGAGATATTAAATAATAGAACCTTATAATATCAAGTTAAAGCTTGATTTTTGCAGAGGGGGAAGTAGGGAGACCCTAGACGGAGGCCCCACGGTAAAAAGGCAAGAGCTCCAGAGAGCCATAGGCAATGACCTATAAACTTGGAAGTTTGAGGACTGAGATCCAAATCCGTTACCCAATGTCCACCTTTGCACTGAAATCCTGCAGCGAATTGTGGCAATGACAAATCTGTTTGGGAGATGCTTACTTGCAGTCTGACAAGATGTAGACACAGAGAAATTGCAGGCTTACATGGGGGTGATCATTTTGGCTTGAGGACAAAAAAAAAAGAAAAAGAATCAACTCAAATGTGCAATATGCTCCTGCGTATCAGTAAATGTAAAAGCAGGAAGGAGCATGATGTTTACATGCAAATAGGGGAATTTTACAGGCAGTTTACCAAATACCACAGTCTGCAGCCTCTGCTCTACCGGAGTTGGGCTCAAGTATGATTTATTTTTAAATCTAACACTGCAGAAAAACAAATGCATGAAAAAAAAACATTGCTGCCAATCACTGGCCTAATTAAAGTCAAATGAGCTATCCCATAGAGCGAGAGGCAGGGTACACCCTAGACAGGCCACCAGTCTGCTGCAGGGCCAAGAGACAGAAAACCATTCACCATCATGTACACCTATGGGCAATTTAGAATCACCTAATTGGCTTATTGCTTTCTCAGGAACCATCACGGGCAAGAACAAGAATAGGGGTGGCTGTAGCTCAGGAGGTAGAGCAGGCTACCAGGATCAGAAGTAGACGTGTGCATTAGAGTCTGTATTTAAGTCGGTTTAACATACCATAGGATTTTTGTATATTTCTGACTTTCTCAAATGCTTACTGTAATATTAAAGGAAAGCACATTTATTTACAATTTTCAACAACTTCATACGTGTTCCAAATCTTATATTAATATATATCGAGAATGCCCATATTGCCTGTTGCTGTACTCATAATCTTTGTAGTCTTTTTTTACGTCCAACTCTTCCATGGCTTGGTTCTGCTCTTCAGAATTTTTACGTTAAAAGAAGTAGAAATAATGCAAACCTGTCCAAGACGTAGGCATGAGTGTATCATATATGGTGTACACACAGAAGAGGAGTCTGTTTCCATGTGACGATTTACACTGAAGCAAACTCAAGGAGAAACCTGAGAAATATTTCACTGTGCGGGGTAAAAGTCGTCCATTGACCTTTATCTGAATGCAGCCCTGGAGAGATAACTATCAGCTTCCTTGGAAAGTCATTTTCAACATCTCTTTAACAAGCGAAGGTCCACCTCCCCTCATCCTCTTTAACAGGAAAAAGGAATAACAGTGTTAATTCATTTTTATTTCACCAGTCATGGCTTTACTGTTGACTACTGAGAGCCTGTGAGGCAAAGAGGCAGGCAGGCATCTGGATACACCATCTCAGAAGTCGCTCGTCGGGCCACTGGGGTCACTGTGATGCCATAAATCACTTGGCTAACTACTGTTCATAAATTTTAGGGCAGCATACTGCTCAGTCTGAATATTTCTGACTGTTGTCTCGGTGTGAAGTATTGGGTTGAGAGAGTGTGAGGTATGGGAGACCACCTGAGTGCCAAGGCAAAGCTGTGGGGCTGAGCAGGGGTCCTGGCTGATAGCGCGGTTTTATGAGTTGGGGTTACAAAGAGGACAGGTTCACCCTCTCGGTTCCACAGTAAAACTTTACTTTGGCTTTGAGACTAACACTTCTTTCTTCAGCCCCTCTGGTTGGGAAAACAACACTGCATTGCAGTGTGACCCCTCAAGCTTTTTGATGTCCAATTTACAGGCCTCCTTTCTTCATCCTTTGTTGGCATTTTACACTCTCTCATTCCTTCCTTGCCTCCTTCCCTTGACTCTGCTGTTAGCAACACTGGATAGAGTCTGTGTGCGCGCCAGTAATAATAATCATAAAGCTAAGAATCCGTGCACACATCTCCTCTGTCGCTCATAATGGCTGCTGATGGCTCCTTAAAGGCTGAGTCGTCCTCTGAATGAAGTCTGGCAGCTTCTATTTATTCAGGAACTGTAGGCTGAGTCCAGCTACAGTTAAAAGCTGAATTAATTTCTGTTAACAAGGGAACTGAGCAGGCTCAGCCTTAATGTGGACTCCATGAAGCACCTTGTGATGATGAAGATTGTGGGAAGGTCAGTTTATGTATGAACATTTATTGAATCAATATGTGTATAAACATTGGATGAAACTAAATAAAAATAGGACAGTATATAATCTTGCTCTGTCATGATGTGATTATTAAAACACGAGTCAGCAGAATCACTACTTAATGACTTCTGTGTTACAAAAGAAATCGACCAACTTGCAATGAAGGCAAACTTTGTGGGGAAAATTTAGGCAGCAGAGACAACAGATAAAGGAAAGGAATTGGACTGCCGCATTAATACAATTTAATAAGTGGTAATACATATGCCAGCACAATGCAGTGAATCAATACAGTTTCTGCTTTTTTGCATTTTTTTAGGGGTAGGTTTTTTTCATTTTAAGTTAGTCTTGGACGATATATCCTCAATGATCTTTCATGGAAAATTGGGAAAGTATTTCTGACAACATAGAAAAAAAAATACAGAACATTTTATCAGTGATTGCAGCTTGCAGGAAGTGAGCTGCTGTCACTAATGACAGAGACTGCCCAATTCAAAGTGTGCTAAAAGGTGTCAGCAGCAGCATTGTATCCAGTGACACGGCAGAAGTTAAATGTAGTATTTAACAAAAAATAACCTTGTAACTCTTCAGCTGCTTGTACAGTCTTAATAAAATGCATAAAAACATGTCTTGCTAATCCCTAATCACAGTATTTCAGTCCTGATGACTTTCATTTGGTACCTGATTTAATGTGTTGGCAGTGCGTGAGGCAGTGCGTGAGGCAGTGCGTGAAGCAGTGTGTGAAGCAATGGGTGGTGTGAGTCACATTTAATTGATGCTTGTCGTGCATTCGGGTGTGCCGAGATTTTAAATTGGTAGTTTCTCACATAATAGAATTTAAACTGAAAAATATTTTTTATTTCCCAGGGATGTTTCATCTTGGGTCAGACTTGTTAAGCAGGTTCTTAAAGTCTTTGTGTAACTGCATCAGTAATTTCCACTGTTTGCTCTTCCTGTCATGTGGAGCACAACTTGGTGTTCGGTTGCTTGGTAGATTCGTTGACTTTGGCTCCACACGTTGCCAGCAGCTCTCCTGCTCCGTACCCTGGTTGTTCTTGTTAGTGTCATTTTGCCTCACGTTGTGAAACACATTTATTGTTCCCACTTTAAGCAGGAATAGTTTTCATACATGTTTTGTTGGAGGTTGTTAAAGTGTCTCACCTTTTAATAAATCTTCCTCTGAAGGCTGACACGTGGCTCTTCGTGTCAGATCTGCCTGATATGACTTACCAATCACAATTTCTTTTTTTATTGTTTACCAAAAACTAAGCAAAATGCAGAAGCAGTGAATTAAGTTTACCCCGTGGTTTAATATCTTGCAGAACCACCTTGAGCAACAACAACTTAGTAATCATTTACTGTGTGACTTTATCAGTCTCTTACATTGTTGTGGAGGAATTTTGGCCCCCTCTTCTTTACATGGTTTCTTCACTTTGAGGTTTGTGGGTATTTGTTTATGCACAGCGCTCTTAAGATACCCCCAGTTAAAGTCCAGACCTCAGTCGGGCTGAGGTCTGACCTTCAGACATTGCAACACCTTGATTCTTTTCTTTTTCTGTTGTAGATTTGTTGGTGTGTTTGGAATTGCTGCCATCTGTCCAGCAGCTAAAGCTGGGCCAAAATGGGCTCATTGCAACAGGGCCGTGATCCCAAGCCCGACTCACCGCCCCTCGACCACCGTGCCCGACAGTTAGTGTGAGGTGTTTGTGTGGCTTTGCATTATGGCCAGACATCTCCACTTTGGTCTTATCTGTCCAAAAGAGATTTTACCAGAAGTCTAGATCTTTAATCTTTTTTAAAAAGTGCTGATTCTGTTCAGTAGAAACCAGGTGTATTGAATATTTTGCAGCTTTTCCCTTCGAAACTTGAGGTCATTTTTTCTGTATGAAGCTCATCATACAAGAACTGCCTGCCTCTGACATGTCATTATTTTTATGGTAGGTTTCACTGGCATGTGAGTGGCGCTATATAGTGCACACTTTAGTATTTGGATACGGCATTATGCCGTGAGGGTTAGAGGAGTTAAGTGACCTCAGTTATAGTTTGGCCATGGAAAGTCATTGTTTCTTATATAACTGAATACACACACCACATGCTTTCAGTCAAAAGTCCCAACCACTAATTGGTGTGAAACTGCATGTAAGTGCACACAAACATACATGTGGTATGTTGGTACACACGGTGAAATAAGTAGTTGAAATGTGCTGTCGGGTCACGTGGTCAAAGAAGCTTTTTCCTTTTTTTCAAAAATAGAAAAATGGCCGTGACACTTCTCTCCCCCCAGATTCTGACATAAGTTTCCCTGTTTTTGTTTTTGCTTTGAACCATTCTGTAATGTTTAGATTTCAGTGATGGGCTTTAATTCACACAAGACAAGCAAAGTGACGACATCGCCATAGAATATTTTGACTGTTGTTTTTGATATTTTATTGATTAAATTAAAAATCGTCTAAAACATAATTGACAAAATAGTTGTTAGTTATGGAGCGAAATGTCTTCTAGGAGCCGTGTCTGCAGTGTGTGAGGAACCACGTGGTAGGTGTTAAAGCAGCCTCTCGTTGCCTCTGATCTCAGACTGAAGTGCGTTGACTCCAGCAAGTGCTGTTCGCTCATTATTTCAGTGGCATGCCTGAGTGGTCTGAAAGTAGAGGAAAGAGATTCAGGCTGCTCTTCACACAGCACACCAAATGCTCCTACTTAATGCAGTGTGTGTGTGTGTGTGTGTGTGTGTGTGTGTGTGTGGTGTGTTGTGTGCACATGGTTTTGTGTGTTGTGGTCTGTGATTACAGCTTCATTATACCATATCAGGTCTAATTGCAGACCAGTGGCGTGCTTGGCAGCTTCTGCCTGTGGTCTAAAGAAAACACATTAAAGTGATTCATTTGTAGCTTATACACAATGACAAATAAATCCATATATGGCCTCTGTGTTTATATAAATCACGTCGGTAAGCACACAGGCTGAGCTCCTAAAATTTCAGCTTGGGACTAAAAATGTTTTCCATTTAGGTTTTTTTTTTCCTTTAATGTTGGGCAGGTGATATTAACTTACTTGGGTATTTTAGGTCACAGAGCTGACCTAGTGAAACAGCTGCAAAGAGCTCCAAAGGTTCATTGCACGCCTCCACCAGCAGGGGGTACCAAACTCACAGTGCTCGTGTTTGTTCAAAGACGTCCCACTGTGTAGTGAAAGCCGTGAGTTTGGCTGTGTGGGTCTACATAGTGGTTGAAGATACAAAAAGAAGAACTTTAACAATAAAAAGAGAAAATTGTAATACTGTAAACATCGAAACCTTGGATTAAAGTCAGTGGGTGGGTTCTGTTTTAAGTTTGGCATTTTTTTCCCCCACCACTTTCAATTTTCTTGTGGCATTTGTTGTAATTAGATGCCTGGTCAGATGATGCTGTTTAATTACCTGTCAAACCTGTTTGAAACACAGTGCCACTGTTGGTGGTGAATTCAAGTGATTCGCCTACTCAGCTTCCCTATAACTTTTAAAATGTACAAATTAGTCTCTGCTTATCTTGATTGTGATGGTAAAGGTGCGGGGCAATGCCAGGGCAGAGTATTGAGCATTATTCAGGTCCTTTAAATACACAATTACTGTTAAAAGCACCCCAAAAAGTATGACATTGTTTTAAATCCAGGTTTGTTGTGTGTTAAATGCTTTTTAGTCAAGTCAGAGTTCCAGCATACAGTACCTTTACTTTAGCCTCTTCTGCACATTTATATAATAGTGTGCATTTATGTGCATTTTAGTTTGACCCTTCCCGGCTTATTTTTAAAAGAACAGTTATCAGTAACCACGTGATCATAGAATGTTTTTTAAAAAAATTATCTTATATATTTTAAAAACAAAGAAAATCTTAAAATATGACCATTCTTGATCCTTGGGGGCTGATATACACGGATGGAAACCTAGAAGATGAAGAAGGCCTTTCTAGCTGGCCTACTCCCTAGTTTATGGAAATGGGAATATGAAAGTTTAGCGCCGAATGTCTTATGATTAGCAGTTACTCTTGTTGTTTAAAGGTGGTGCTTTGAAATGCTTACAAAGCAAAATGCGCTGAATATTGAAGGTGTTTCAAAACTGGCATAATTTAATATTGTTTAGGACAATAATATTTCCCTTTTCTTTTAATCTTAACAAACCCACTCGGACAGTGTTCTTAAACTCAGACAGATGCGTTCATTCCATCTTGCTCTCTATTTGGAAGTGTGTTTTTAATGCTGTGGTTCAGAGGTTCAGTCAGAAGAGGTCACACCACCTGGTTCACTGATAAGTAAGGTCGTCACACCTGTACACATCTGTAGTACATGAATATCTTTGACGGTCATGCTCCTCCTGCAGATACTCATGGAGATTCTGAGGTCAGACTTCAGAGCACCAGACAGTCATTGTCCTGTGCTTTGCTTAACCTTCACACTCCTGTCACTGAACAGCCCCTTTGTAATACAATATATGCACTATAGCTTTGGAGTAAAGAGATCATATTGTGTCAAAGGTGTAAATGAGTCTTTGTGGTGTGGCATTGACCTGGCAGGTGAGCGTGTAGTTGTACGTGTGTGTGCTTGCCCCCCTCACTCACAGCAAGCGCTAGGCTCCCCATAACAGGAAACAGCGAGGTGAGGCCAGGGTTTATGGGCTAATATGGCCTCAAAGGAGTCTCTTGTTTTGAAACAGAGCTGTAGCTCTTCAGACTTGTTTTCCATATTGGTCTGGCATGGAACGCATTGACCCTGGCACACGGGCAGGAAAACATGACACTGGCCGGAGCTTTGAACGCCGTGGGGACGGGTGAGGGGCTGCCAGTGTCCGTGCCCATCTCCCACTCGGTTCTAGCCAGAAACAGGTTGAGCACCAGTGCCAACTTACGCCAGGTTGCTCAATGTGCAGATACTGGTTCTTAAAAAGGCACGTAATGTAGTACCGAGGGCTGCAGCTGTTATTTATTAATAATTCATTTGGTCGTGTGTCCATTAAAGCCCAGCAAAGTTGATTTTAAACTTGTTGGTTTTGTTTGACAACAGCACTCCAGAATTCAAAGACATTCACTTCGCTGTTATCATAGTCGAGTAAGCTGTTGGTTTTAGCTGTCGACACAAGAGCTGCACCAATGCTGAGGTGATTAAAAAATCAAAATCAATTTTTCTTAAATATTTTTTTATTAGCTTTTTGGTAGAAAACTGGATCAGAAAGGGAGTACCAATTTTATCTGTATGCTAATTCTAAAGCTAAATCCATAGTATATAAGGAAGAAAGAAACGCCTTTATATGTAACATACATATACGTGAAGTGAAATTCAGTCTCTGCATTTAACCATCACACACGGAGTATGTAGCACACACAGCACAACGTGGAGCAGGGGGCAGCTAGAAAGTGCCTGGGAAGCAAGCTGGGGGGCTTGGGGCCTTTGCTCAGGGGCCCACAGTGATGCCAGCACTGGGATTCAAACCAGGGTCTTCTGTGATGGGTCTGCTTCTTCTCCTCTAGGCCACCACTCCCACCACAGTGTATAAAAAATGACCATTATATTATTGTTGTTTAGAAACAGAAGTAACTAGTGAGGTGGAGCTGATAGCAACCTTTCAATGTAACACCACCCTAATGCATACCATGTTTTAGCCACCTTTTTGACTCTAAAGGGAACCAAAGTTTACCAAATGTATTAAGTTAAACAAAAAGAAATGTTTTGGATTATTTATTTGATTGGGACAATTGCTACAGCATTATTCAGAGAGCAGTCGAGTATGCAGGTGAGAAAGCAAACGCTATTATATCAACTATCGCTCAAGCTTTTTTTTTTTAAATTCAAATTTTTGTCACATCTAGTATGTGCACCATTATCCTCTCTCAAATGAGCCGCCATGTCTTAGCCCTTTGCTTGTGTGCAGTTTTTCACCTCATTCTGTACTGTCTCTGTTCAGAACAGCCGTAGAGACTCTTGCCTTGAGATGTGGTCAAATGTTCTATACTTCTTCATCAGGCTTTACTGTTGTCACTTAAGAGTGCTTGTATCCCCAAATACCACCTTCCTGGTGCCACGTGCAGGTTCCTGCATGTCCCCCAACTTCCAGCAGCCTTTCCGTCTCTCGTCCTTCGCCTCCACCTTCACTGTTACCCCCAGACCCAAGGAGTAAGCCACAGGCTGGCATGTTTGCTGTGTGTGTATGCGCGCGCACGTGAGGGGGATTGAGGGATGAATGCCATGACTGGGTCGGAATGTTCCATAGTGTTCCAGAATGTGCGGTCGGAAAATCTGAGCAAGGAAAAAAGATGTGGAGTAACATGGGTGAGGGGAACAAGACCTTACTGACAGTGATCGCTCTCTCACATCACCAGCGCACACATACAGACACACACATGTGTCTCAAAATAGGTCCAGTGTCTCCGCAGCGTTCCTGATTCATGTGGATGTTACGCCTAATGATCCCAGGACCCAGTATTAGCTACAGTGTGCAGGTTACAGGAGGATTTCATCTCAGTGCCATAGCAGAGCTTTGGGATTTTTTTTAAATTTATTTATTTTTTGGAATGCTAATTTAAATTTTTTTCCAAGAACATACCAGAAGGTATATTTCCTTTCTACTTGTGTTCTTGAATAAACATCATCCAAAGTTGGCTTCAAGCTTAATTGGAATGCATTTCTACTTTTTCTGTAATAGATCACTTGTGCCCTGAATTGATATCCTCACACATTAGAGACGGATTTATTTATTTTTTTTCTGCACAGCACGGTGGAGCACTGGGTTTGGATCTCCTTGGTCTGCACAGGGGGAAAAATACTCTAATATGTCAAAACATTTCTTCTCTTCTAATCATTTAAACTGAGTAATAAGATGAATTCATCGACTGTTTTATCATGTTTTGGCTGTAATGCTGTGATTTGGTTAGTACAGGAGAAACTAATGCATATGTGTGAATCATGCCCTTCATCTTTACAGGTTTTAACTGGTTTTGTCTTGTGCCTTTTCAGGATGGTTCCTACCTGGCGGAGTTCCTGCTTGCTAAAGGCTACGAGGTGAGGGAGAAAAAAAATCTCCCCTGTAGCCTCCACAGAACTAAAGCCCTGTTCTGTGGAAGCTCACACACACACACACCCACACACACAAATGCAGACACTCTTGAATGCCAATATACACAGACACACAGAGCGACATTCCCTCGATAAGCTGCATCCAACCACAGTTTGCGGGTATTCCTGAGGGATTGTGACGTATCTTGACAGTCAGCTACTTACACTGGCTGACTCACACCTCACCCTGATAAGGCCCCTGGTGCTGCATGAGCTTTTTAACCTCTGTCCTTTTACCCCAGGTCAAACCATTAACAGGGAAATAGTTGTTATTGGACAGCCATATGAGTGAGGTCACTAGCTTTCACCTGCTGTTCAGTGTGCTCAGGAACATGCAAAGTCAACAGTCCGTCAGTGAACTCAGAGGCTAACAACAGTTTCTTTGTCTTTTTAATCAAATGTTTTTAAGTGTGTGTATGGGAGGCAGTAATATGTGTCTGTGCTGCTGTGTTAGATTGGATGGGTCGGTTTTAACAGGGTAGAGAAGCGACGTTCTTCTCAGTAATAAAAGAATATTGTAGCAAAAACAAGACAGCTGCTCTGGAAGGAAAGAGAGTGGTTGTATCAGTGAAGTCTGCCTCCCTCACTCCTCAAATAATAAGACTGTTTCTGTTTCTGTCCGTCATCCATTGGCCAGTTACATTTGAACAGAAGTCACCTGCATTCAGGTAAAGAGTCCATGTGGGGAGCAAAGAGTGATGGTGTTTGCCATAATATGCACTGGCAATTCCCACATTGACATTAGTATAGCTGAAGTCACAATAAAGCATTTTTTTCCTGTATTGAAACAGAAGCAGCTGTAAAATCTTAAGAGTTGTTTTTACTGTCACGATTTCTGACATTTCGGCCTCAATAATATTTTCAAAGCCAAGTGTTTTTTCACTCAGCTGGTGGAAGCTTTCAGCACACGTGCTCTCAGGTGGCTCTACTCAAGAAGGAAGCTAATGTGAATGCTGTGTGGGTCTCATGAACTCATCAGAAGGTGACAACATGGCATTGCATCTAATTAAATTTGATAAGTCTGAATGAGCGCACCACAGTATCTACATATTTCTCCAGTGGTGTTTTTTTTTTCCCCCAAAGTGAAAGTGACTGCAAAAGGTCACGCTCGCATTAACGTACATGTTTCAGCGGTTTTCGTTGCATCTTCCTGACAGTCGCAGGGTGACTCAGTTTCCCCTCAGATGTGTAGGAGAAAGACCTCGCTTCAACTAAGGCTCCCTGGTCAGCTCTTCCATCTGCTGCCTGTTTCAGAGACAGGAAAAGTAGACACAGGCTCCAGGTTGGGGATGCTGATGTGGGAGGGTTGGAGGTGGCATTAAAGAGGAGCACACAGGCGGACAGGAAGTGCACAGTGAATAAAGGAAGTGAGGTCAGGGAACAGCGTCCCACTAATGGACTCCCCTTGGATCAGGTCCTGTTATCTTCCCTGAGCAGACCTTCCTCATGCATTCCCTCTAAGAACGTGGAGCACAGATCACAGGCAGCAGAAAAAAAAACTTTGAGGTGGAGCCATTAAACATAATGCTATTATATCAATTTATGCAGTGCAGTTCCACTGATCTGTCAAAGATAGGGGCCAGTTTCCTTATTATCAGGCTTTAGCTACTGGAACTTGGATGTAGCAATAGAGAAGAAGGCTGGAAAAGCCTTTTCCAGCCATTGCTGGGTATTAATCGGTCGACAATAAGTGAGACGGGCAATTACAGGCAATCAAGACTGTTGCGACTCTTTCTAGGAGTGGACACCCAGCAAAGATCACATCAGGAGCTCAGTGTTTAATTCTAACAAATTTAAAAAGAAACCAAAGGTAACACCTGCAGAAATCTGTATAATGCATGGTGGCGGAGAAACCTTATGGTCATTGAGGTATTGAAGAAATTAAAAATGATACCAAGGCATTTCTCAAGGCAGCAGTGAGTCAGTCTGTAGAGTTTTACTGATGCAGCAAGACAATGTCCCAGCGTACACATGGAAATCAACCAAATGATTGAAAATGAAGGAAAATCCCAGAAGTACCGATGAACTGAAATTGTTTTCTTTGGAGAAAGAATGCACCAAAATTCCTCCTCATTGTTGAGACTCTCATAAGCGGCTAAGAGGAAATGTCTGATGCTGGTTGTTGCTGCCAATGGAGGTTCTAAGAGCCCCTAAATTTAAGAGACCGCTTACTTTTTGCAACCTGCACCTGATTATTCATTGTGTTAATAAAAAAAAAAATACTGATTGTCTGTTATTAGTTTAGTCAGATTTGTTTGTCTATAATTATAACTTTGATGGAGTAGTCAATGCAGCATCCTTTTAGAATATGTTTTGTCTGCATTCATCTGATAAAGTTGCAATAACAATGACAAATGACATGAATGGTGACAATTGTGTTTTTTTAAATTTTTCATCTCTGTTTACTCTCGTTCTGAAGGAGTTATGACAATCACAACAAGTTGTTCTAACATAAAGATGTTCTCATTTGAGGACAGTGTGAGTTAAGTTTTATGATACTAGTTGTCAGAGACTAAGTTTAACAATTCTTCCTCCCCCTTTTCGCTCAGGTTCATGGTATTTTGCGGCGATCCAGCTCCTTCAACACAGGTCGCATTGAGCATCTTTACCAGAATCCACATACGCATACTGAGGGCAGTAAGTATCTCGTTTACCACCCGTGTGCATTATTCACAGGAGGAAACACAAAGGGTTTATTAAACCAAATTTCTTTTATCTTTTGATGTTTTCTTTTATTTAAAAACTGGACGAGAGGTGGTCTATAAATGAAAAGCTGTTTTCTGGAGCCTGACCGAGTTGGCGGTGGGCTGATATTATTGGCTGATATTAGCTATTTACCGATCTATCAGTATCAGTATTTATAACAGCTGATAAACAAAATTTTAAAAAGTAAAGAAGAGAGGAGAGAAACGCCTTCAACCCTGCTGTGTGTGTTGATGCCCATTAGAAGGATCTGCAAAAGCCACAAACACAGAAGCCATAAATGAATAAATAAATATCTGCACATAACAAATGTTAGGGAAATCACTTTATGATTCATGTCTGAAAGGAAAAAAATAACAGATACATTAAAATCTGGGGTCGGGCAGTGGGGCAGTGGTTAGCGCTGCAGGCTCACAGCAAGAAGGTCCTGGGTTTGAATCCACCATCTGACCGGGACCTTTCTGTGTGGCATTCTCCCCGTGTCTGTGCGGTTCCCTCCGGGTACTCTGGTTTCCTCCCTAAAGACATCCAGTTAGGTTAATTGGTGGTTCTGAATTGGCCAGAGTTGTGAATGGTTGCCTCTCGCCCTGTGGTTGGAACAGGCACCAGCCCCCCTGCGACGCTGAAATGAATAAACGGAAGAAAATGGATGGATATTGGGATAATGGACTTTTAAATACGCATATGTCAGTTTTAAAAATCCTATATTGGTCGGGCTGTAGATTTATTATATACTTGTGTCAGTATTAAGGCCAAGATATGACGGTGTCCTTACCAAGGTTGTTCATCTCATCTTGTAACTGCATGTATAGTTTCATTCTCTCTATCACAGAAACAATTAGAACAGCAGCTGCTGTTTTCTTTGATTCTGATATTAGACATCCATCTATGAAATGGGCACCATGAGTGAATACATGAAGGAACAGTATGAACTCTTTTTTTTGTATTCAGATGAGAAAATGTGTGTGATTGTGCCGCTCTTTGTCAGACATGAAGCTGCATTATGGTGACCTGACTGACAGCATGTGTCTGGTGAAGATCATCAACCAAGTGAAGCCTACAGAGATCTACAACCTGGGTGCCCAGAGTCACGTCAAGGTAGTGTGACCCCAAACACTCATGCTTCTTTAGTTTGTGCAGTGTGCTTTCAAATTATGGCTGTGTCCAAAATTCCATACTAACATGCTACAGTGTTTGGAAAAGCTGCGGCCTTGTCACGAGGCCAGCACCGCACATTTTGATTTAGTACTTTTACAACAGATGCCCTTCCTGACAAAAACCTAAAGGGGATTTGTGTCTCCAACTGGAATTGAACCAGCAACCTTTTGCTCGCCAAGCAAATGTGTAAACAACAACACTGTGGAGCATTTAATGTGCATTTAAAGTGTTTAATATGCTAAAATAATAAGGGAGATTTTGCAGCGTTACCCAGTATTACTACAGTTACTAACAAAAACATTGCTGGATGGGAGCTAACTTCAAAAAGTTACATTTAGATAGTTAAATATTTAAGCTTCATTTTGATTTCTCTAATAAACATGTTAATCATTACTTGTTTCTTCCCAAACAAGTTGTTACCATGGTAATACACGATCTCAGGAAGTGAGAATAGTGAGTCAGCAATGTTACATAGTACTTTTTTTATTTACACAAAAGTATCCTGAACAAAGGGAACCACAGTGCACACAGTGTGGGATTTTGGATGCAGCGCAAGTGTGCTTTTCCTTAAAATGTGAAGTCATCCCATTCCCTGGATCCACTGCTCATGGGATTGGTTTTGAAGAAGGATACAGGAAAAGAATGAGAGTCTTGATAGCAATGAATTTGCATCCCAGCAGAACCCTAACGATAGTGATCCTACCAATCATGACTAAAGACCAGATAAGCATGAAAAACGTTGTTTCCAAAGTAGTTTTGGCTTCTGTTTTGTGCCGTCATAATAAAGTCTAACAATTTTAACCATGTGACTTTAGCCTGGTTTGATTGGTTTAAAATACATCATAGTGCAGGTGCTTTATCATGAGAAGAGTTTTGAGCAGGGGCAGTTCTCTGTTACATTTCTCCTTATTGGGCAGCATAATCCTGGGACGGCACTTGGAGACTGCATTCTTCATCAAGACGGCTCTTTTCCAGTTTTATAGAAACTTATTCAGACCACTAACGTAAAGGGCTACCAATGAGTTTCAAGAAAATTTGGCTTTGTATTTTCTGTATAGTCTTGCTGATATCAATGATGGCATTCCTCTGCCACAGTTTTTAAAGCAGGAAATAACAAGTGAAAATATAATAATGATGTAATTTCTGTTGGACTGTTCTTTCTTTTCTGGGATTTTTCTTCTGATTACAAATGTTATTTCTATTAATTAAAAGATAAGATATTCTAATGCTGGATGGGCTCTGTAAGTTTAAAATTTAAAACAAATGATCTGAGTGTGTTGACACACTGGAGTTGTGTTTTTGCTTTTAGCTCTGGTTTGGTCCTCACCAATGTCTAAGAGAAATATTTGGCTCTCTCCCACAGGAAGCCCCACTTTCTCTGCCTGTCAGTTTCTAATTATGTGTGCTTAATGCACCATCTGCTCATCTGCCAAAAACATTCTTTTCATCCTTACCAGTAATCTTAGTAACTGAGTATTAATCTTAGACGAGGGCTGTTGACTAATGGCATTTTCATGTGGATTACTAGTGTTTTGTAGCAATATTTAGGGTTTTGTAACTTAATTTTCACTGCAGATCATAAAAAAATCTGTTTAGTAATAGTAGTGTGAACAGTTAGCTCTAGACATCAATATGTGGCATTGTCTCATATATGTTATGTTATTAGATTACATCAGACAAGTCTAAAAGCCAAACCCCTCAACTCCCATTTTTCCTCCCACCTACTTGGATTTTTATACATTTGTTAAACGAGTTACGACTTATCGCATAGTAAAATTCTGTGATTTTGTCAGTAGTTATTTGGAAAGCCAGTTTTAAATTCATTCATTAATGTTCTGTGTCCGTCACTGTGTCTGCATATGGTCGGGAGTGACTGCTGCTGGAAATGGTTAACAGCAGATGATGTTAAAAAAGGACTCTCAGTTCTGGGAAGTGAGCTGTTCATTTGCGGAGGATGCTGGAGCTGATGGGACAGGAAGTAATGTTTTCTCGGATGGGCCAGTCTGTGCCACAATGTCCCTTTTGTCTCGGAGCTCCACGGTGATCCCAGGAGATCCCCTCCACCCCCATCCCCTTCTGCGTGTCCACATTGGGATCTGACACACAGTCTCCAGGCAGGACTGATCCGCCTTCATCATCAGGGTTTTGGTGGGATATAGAGCCAAGAGCTTAGTCAGATCATAGATAAAAGGCAATAAGCAGTGTCTCATGTGATTGCGTGGGAGATTGCATTTCAATTATAGTAACTTTTCAATGAAATGCACCAACTCCTCGACTTATTTCAAATGCAGTCTTTGAATTCATTATTAAAACTGAAAGAGCCCAGTCAGACTGCAAATCTCTCGGGTGAATGAGTGCCTTTGCTTTTTGGGTTTTGGTGCCAAAACACTGATTTTTCATTTTAAGTCATAATGAAACTTGTATTTAAAGCTAATAAAGAACCCCAAAACAAGCTCAAAAACACAAACGCTTGCCTTTATAAAGTTATGGTCAGTAAATACAGAAACATAGTCAGTGGTCATCTGAAAAGAGAGTAGCATTATTTTCTGATTGCAGCTTGCTTCTAGTTCTGAGGCAGCGATAACATAAGACAGGCTAATGAGCCACATGGAACTGAGGTTTCTGACTGTGACCAACAACTCTTATTTTATTATTATAAATTTGTTTACCAGCCAAGACAACAGTTTCCTGATGTTCTAGTATTTATGCAAAGTAAGTGAGGCATGAATGAATGAATGACTGACACAAAAGAGGAAAAATGATGACTGGGCTATCCACATCCTTTTGCGGTTAGATGCTGTGACTGTGCTCCCACCTCCCACATGGAAGATCATCCTAGTACCACACACACACACTTTCATCCATGTACCTGAATGAGGCTCTGCTCTGTTTATTTGTTTCCACACTAATAAACCCAGCTCTGACAGCTCCCCGACCACATGCTACACACTCCCAACAGCTGAGCCTGCAACATTACTGGCAGTATTGGTGTGGAGCAATTTCCAGTCTGCCCCGCCACAGAGGAAAAGTTCACTCACATTGGCTACTCAGTGTGTCTCTCTTCCTTCCCACCAGCTCTTTTCCCTTCATGAGACTCACCCAGGCAGCTTAATTTGTCGTATTGGTTTAAGATGGGCTGTGTGGGTGCTGATTTCCGCTGAAGAGAGTCATCAGTGAAAACGGAGTCAAGGCTATTTTCTTATCCTGCAGGGGTGGAGATGCACAGGGAAAAGTCAAACGGCACTGGAGGGCCAGAGGCAGCCAGCTGCAATATCAAAAGATCAAACAAAGCAGAAGAGGACCTTAGGCACTCTAGCTGATCAGTCTGATCTTTGTGCTTAGGCTCTTTTCCTAAAGTAATATTTCAAGTATGTTATGTCCTGCAGGAAACATGCCCAAAGAATTTGTAAAAAGAGTTAGTAAAAAACAGTGCTTTCTCTATTGGCCGGTGGTCAGTTGTTTATTACACACCCCACAATAACTAAAATAACATATCCTATGGTTATGGAGCGTTGCCATGTAACATCTTTAAGCTGTACTTTGGGCTTCAAAGTTAGTGGACTACTTGACTGTTTGAAAAGGCATTGGAGATGGTTAGCTACTCTCAGGAACAGCTGAATACTTCAGTTCCTTCTGGAAGTTGTGATCTTTGCAAACAGTGTTCATAAATTTGATGGTCAACAAAATAATCAGAGTCAGAACCACTGTTATGAATCTTGGGGTCCAAGATCTAAATGATAGCATGGCCAGTGAAAAATATTAATGATCTGGGTGTAGAAGTTAAATGTATAGAGTTGGCATAGACTGTATACAAAAGAAGGAAAACAAAACAAAACAACAGAACCAGGGCAACCACGAAAGTACCCATTGCTTTGTGAACCTTCATGTTGAAGCCTCAACAAATTGGCTTAAACCAATGTGATGTGTTAAAACGGCAGTCACACAGTGATGAAACAAAACAAAGAGCGGCCTCTTTAGAGTGTCTTTTAATACCTTTCACTGAAAGCATCAAAACCTTTAATACTTTTAAGCTTCAGTACAGTTTAAATGGATCAAGTCAACAGCAAACTTCTCCAGTTGACCATTTTAAAGCTTGATATATAAATCATATTTTCACAGTAATAGCACAGCTTGTTTTGTTGTATGTTTGCGTGGTCCGCTGGGGGATCATGTAGTAGTGCCTCTAATGTTTCCAAGCTTCAAAGACTAAAATTGGTTGGACACCAAACTGGAAAAAGTAATGTTTTGCTTACTAAACTTTAAAATACAAAACACACAAAAAAGCTATAGCAGGCTATGAAAAACAAACAAAACACAACTGCCAAAGTTGATGAATCATTCATCTTTGCGACAATAAGTCTCGAATCATTTGGAAAAGTTGCACTCGTGAAATATGCATTAGCAACAAACTGAAACAGGGAAGTGCTCACGCTAATCTGTTCTGCATCTGAGTGTTCAATATGATCCCATTGTGTTCTCCCACTGAAGCGCTGCACAGGAAGGGCATGAACAAAACCCCTCAACGTTGATCTGTGCGAGTTTTCCCACCTGCAGCTGTCACAGCAGACGCGCAGGGAGACGGGCTGAATTATTAACACACCTCGCTCATGACAGGGGAAAATGACATGACGGGAAGAATGGGGGATGAAGAGAAGATGGAAAGAGTTTTTTGGGAGGTGAGAGAGCGTGTAAAGTGAAGCAGCAGCAGGTTTCCACTACTTTGTTTTTGATGGCTTTTGAAGACAGAAGTGCGGATTGCGCTCTGGAGACAAACTTCCTCCTTGTATATCCTTTATTATCCATATCTGAATTCCTCCTCAGAAAGAATTGCCATCATCCCATTATCTTCTTACAGCTCACTCTATCTCCCTGTTACCCTTTGGTCTCTCCCCCATCCGGGTTTGCAGAGGCTCCCACACCAGAGACGCGCACAGGATTTAACACGCCTGTTTCCCCACAAAGCTCTGCACTGTTTGTTCGGTGTGTTGATGCGTTTATAGGCCTAAAGTGGCTATTGTGCAGCCTGCCAGCAGTTTACTCTCAGGCAGTAATACCACTACTTACTCCAGTCTGTGGGCTTGTTATGCAATTTGTTTAACTCGCAAGTAATGTGATGTGGTTGTTTTGACTCCTTGTGTATCATCCTGCAGCATTTGTGGGTAGCGGATGTTATAGTGTTTGGACCTACAATTTCCTGCATTATTGGCCCACTTTACAGTTGAGGATCTATTTTATCCTCAGTGCGTGCCAATTCTGCTCCAAAAAAGCCGGAGCTAGCTTTGCAGCGAAAGCCCTTCGTTTCCAAATTTGGTGAGTTTTGTTTTTTAGATGAACCCAAGCAATCATGCTCCTTCTGGGGTTGAAATTATTCATCTGAGGATAATAAAACTCTCTTTAAAAACCTATTAGATTGTCAACAATGCATTGTCATGAGGTTTAAAATTCATTAGAGGTTAATCTTTTTGAAAAACATGTTTTTCACTGGACTGCACCAGCATTTTCCAAAACTATGCTGCTCTTTATGGCGAATAAACTGCTTATAAACAAGAAAGTATTCTCCTGAGGTCACGTAAAGTTAAAATTGTTACACACAATGTTAATGCTGCTTAACCTAAGAGAGGTCGTCTTCTACTTATTGTACTTATTCTTATCATATTCTTCCTGTTTTTACCCAACAGCTAATCTCAAAGACAACTCTTCTTTAAGAATTGACATTTTAGTTGAACTATTTTTTTATATAACACTAAACTGCGGATTATACAACTGAACAAATATTATCCAATAGCTAACCGTAACATTGCTGTGTTGCAACAGTGTAAACAAGTTGTTTTCTTTGATCACAAAAACCTGGCATTTTGGAGGAACATGACTTTTATTTTTCACTGCTTCAAAGAGAAAAATATATGTTTTAATTGCACCTATTATGATAATTCCCAGTCTATATTTTTATTTTGGGAAGCAACTAAAATAGCTTTGCATAATTCACAATTTAAAATAATTCTTTTTTTTGTATTGGTTCAGCTCCTCAGTTCATCTTTGGCCTAAAAGAATTTTTTTTTGCTCCTCTTCTTTTAAGGGCACAATGTCTTTAAACCAACTTCTATTCTGATTGGCTGCCCCTTAAACAAAAAAATAGCATTTAACGCAGGTGGGCGGGGCTTGTTTGCTTACATACAGAGCATCGTGTCTGAGATGACCATATAAGGGATATCCGTTCAAATCGTGCAGAAACTTTGCCTGAGCTTTTGGCTCTTGTACATTGCACTTCTACACACGCTGGACTAATTCTTTGAAACCTTTGCCATCTTTAATATCAGCATCGACTCTTGTAACACAAGAGAAATTAAGGAAACTTGTAATGAGTCAAGTTTAAAATCCTGTAGGCAATATTAAGGAATGAATTGCTTGTTTTTAGATTAAAAAAAACTGTTTGGTGACATGCGTTCTGCGTCTGTATAATGTAAAAATTTTAGGGGAAAGCAGTCATTCCCAGGATAGGGACTATCATTTCGTAAACCCGTCTGTGAATGATGAGCGGTCTTGCCTTCATAATAGCCCGCTGGCTAGGTTTACTCACTCTCTGATTGGTGTTTACATTAACACCGTCCAATCAGTCCTCAGTGGCACGCTTGCAGTGGTGTGTGTATCTCACTGGGATCAAGGCTCGCCTGGAACCAAATTGGCGCATTCCCTACTGAAGTGTGTGTTTTCTGTCTCAAAGGACTCATTAGCTGCATGCGTGCGGTTTGCGAGTATTTAAGGTGCCATGCTTTCTATTGTTTTAAAATGGTTGGGATCAGAATCCCGGTGGTTTTGGCCAGAGAGAGTGTAATCTCTGTGCCCACATTTTCTCATGCATACCACCTGTTGAATGAGGAAAAGCAGGTCCGTGTTGCTTTGGTGGCCTGGTAGTCAGCGGTCAGCATAGCTCCCTGAATCGGCCGATCCCTGTTTTGAAAGGTTAGGCCTTCATGCGAGGCAGCCCGCCTGGCCTGGATGGTTTTGAAAAGTGAACTTTAGCTCAAGAATAGATGCTTCTGAGCCAAGAGAAACAAGTCTGCACTTTCCTTGCTCAGAGTCAGGGAATGTTTTGTGGTCGTTCCTTGTGGGTCAGATTTGTTGCTCCACTCATGCACTCATGACTCAGGTCTCTCTTTTTTTTTCTTTTCTGTTTTCCAGGATAGTTGTAGCACATGGAAACATGCATTTTGGGAAAAGATAGAAGGAAGGAGGGGGCAGGTTTTTGAGGTTAGTTAAGAAGTAAAATAAATACACTCAGTCAATAAATAGTATCATAAAGCTAAATATGATTGCATCTAAGTCTGTATCTTAAATCAAGCCCCAAATATTTCACATCAACTGTGCAGTTCATGCGACACACAGAAGCCAAAATAAACTGAGCAGATGTAGTTTCTCTTGTGATTTATAGATGGCAGTAGTGAGCCGCTGTGGACGATTCCCCTGATAGTTTGAGTCAGGGTTTTAGCAGGTAAACAGAAGGTTTGCAGGATTGAGGTGTGCAGTGATGGGCTTCTGCAGCATGGGATCCCATCAAAAGTAAGCTCAAAAGCAATTTTTCAGATTAAACTTATATTATTCCTAACAAAAATCATAAAGAAACTACATAATGGTAAAAAACAAAACAACACAACACCTGATCCATTAATTTATTAATTCAATGGTAAAATATTTTTAACTCAATAATTTACTCACTATAACATTAATCCACATCATTTTTGATAATTGATTAATGAGATCAACAAAAATAAATGGTTCCAGCTTTTCAAACAGGATTTAAATACTCTCAAATTTAAACTCAGTAAACCAGTTTATTTTTTGACATAATGAAAGTGAATCAATTATTTATCTGAGCATAGAATAAAACTAAACACACCTGATCCCATTTCTGTCCAGTATTATAGAATCATATTGGTCCTTTATTAGTCAGAAATTAATAATAAAAAAAGCTATTGAAAAATTCTGAGGTTATTTTTGGTATTTTCCCACCAATTTATATAATAACAGATCTAAAATTGACAAATTTATAATTTATTCATTATAATAAATATGTTTAACAAAACAATCTGTACTTCATAAAAATACTTTTCAGATGAATTTAGTTTCAGAAGAATTAGTCGCTGAATTGTTGAAAATAAAAATAGCTTCTAATTAAACCTAATTGGCTGCTACTT
>VUQK01043715.1:4506-23246 GCA_015106715.1 Bujurquina vittata | reverse complement strand
GGCCCCCTGAAGAGGGGTAAATAGCAAGAGAAAAACAGAAAAAAAAAAAAAAACTCATATGGCTTAGCCACAGGTGGCGTCGACACTGATGTGGTTGATTTCACCTATATGCTTCTTGGATGCTTTCATCCTTTACTATTCTTATTTTAGCTGCTGCGGCTGCTTTTGTTCTTTGCTGTCCTGTCTGTCAACCCGAATCACACCGGTGTTCAAAGAAAACGACACAAGTGCATCTGGGAGGTGTTTGCTCAGTAATTCGGTGAATTTCTGTCTTTTGCTATAAATGTGCAAAGTAGCAAGAAATGGTTCAGAACAGAGACACGATGCCAATTAGGGATGCCAAATAAGAAGTCTTATATGCTGTAAATATTCTTGTCACAGAAAGCTCTTTCATTTCCTTGACTAGATCAGGTATGAGATTCTCAGTCTCTTAATCTGACAAAAAAAAAGGGGGGAAAAAAAACAACCAAGCAAAAATATATGATAAAATATACAAAATAGTCACACTATTTACAGGCTTATCTGAGGCAAACACTTATCTGTATCAAGCCATGAGGGACAACAGGTCACAATTTTGTGCAATCTCAAAGCAGTGACTATCGTGACTTTTAGTAAGTGGATGAGGTCACCCTGAAAGTGGAACTGACCGCTGACTGATACCTTGCCCTGTTTCCCTGAACTACTTCTGTTTCTCTGTTTCCCCTGGTGAGTCCGCGCTGACAGGAGACTCGGTCCAAGCTGACCGCTGCATGACAGCTGAACAAACTTCAACTTAGATTCCCACAATCACAGAAAAGGGTGTCGAGAATGACAGATACTGCATCAAATATTCCTGGGGGGGCAAAACTTTTTCATCGCCTAAAATATGGTAAGGGGTACAGCTGAGTCAAGGAGACAGTAACTTGGTAACTAGACAGTTTTCAAATAAATAGTGCAATTTTCAACACGGCCTGTTGCTGCTGTGGAACCTGCATCCACTGTGTGTGTGTGTGTGTGTGTGGGTACCCACACACACACACACACACATATATGATGATATGGAAATAAAAATGCAAGTGCGTTCTGGAGTTTTCTTACACTGGCCTGGTAATGGGGACCAGGAGGTTTATTGTATTTTATTGTATAAAAATAATTTTTTCTCAAAGGGTTAAAG
Source organism: Bujurquina vittata (assembly GCA_015106715.1). Taxonomy (NCBI): domain Eukaryota; kingdom Metazoa; phylum Chordata; class Actinopteri; order Cichliformes; family Cichlidae; genus Bujurquina; species Bujurquina vittata. Next base: position 22,093 of record VUQK01043715.1, on the reverse strand, counting down.
GTTCACCTCACCAGTTTTAGACGTGAAGATCAGCTTTTTTTGTTTGTTTTTTTTTAATCAGAAGATGTCATTGCTATAGTTATATGATACCTTATGTGGCTTTTTGAGGAGCCAACAAAAGTCTGACAAGTAACCCTGATGATGTCGCTGTGATGACATCTGGTTATCTGATTAGACTATCAGGGATTTTCACACTAGGTGTGTGCAGTCTGAATTTAGGAGGCAAAGTAGGATTCGGTGCCAGAATGGGTCAGATCTGTGAAATTGATCCATTGTTGGGGAAAAAACAGTGAAAATATCTTGTATTGTGCTCTTTTGACATTGAGTGTTCTTATCTGATCTGCTTTTTGTGACCAAAATACAATACTAAAATCCCGATGTACTTCTTTAAAACTACAAATGCAGGCAAAATGGCTCAAATTGCCACACAAAAGTCCAGCTATTACTTTGTCATAAGCCACAATTTCCTTACATTCATGGTTCAGTCTGGTAGAGGTCTCTAATATTAGAAGGATACAAAAAAGAAGATAGATTTAAATAAAAAAAAAAAAAAACTAAACTGCTACTGCCTTAGTCATAACGCAAACACAAGTACACATATATGCAAACAAATGTGACCTGAGTGTAAGTTAGGAAAGTTGAAAAAATATATATATATGAGCATGCGTGGGCGCACGGCCCTCTGGGTCATGATTCAGAGGGCATTACCATGCTGGGGAGACAAAGACGTCTTTCGCTCAAACAGGTGTTCGGGTCACGTGATGCGTCTTCAGTCTCAAATACCTGAGCGGTTCTGTCATGTGTTTATGCTCCCATAGGAACGCATTAGGTTCAGAGGACTAGGCTTTCACTAATAAATACATAAAAAAAAAAATACATGAGCAACAAGACATGATTAATTCAAAAATACTGAGTACTGAACCTAAGTTTGCTGAATTATTACATCTCTCCATTTTATGAACATCATCCTTAAATATTATTGACTTTTTTTGACTAATAGTTTTGGTCTGATTCACTGAACATGTCTTCATCTGCCAGACACCCGTTAGGCTTCGAGCGTTTTTGAACACATCTCGCCCAAGAGTTAGCCATCCTCTGTTTGCCTGCGGGTTAAAAGGGGGGCAGCGGCGCACTTCCTCCTTCTCCGCAGCCTCTGCCTCCCACAGCCCCGGGAGCTGGAAGCGCGCCAGGATGGGATTGACTTCCTGCTCCTGTCATTAGGAACCGGTGAGCCAGGATAGCCAAATATGGACCGGCCGATATCAGTTTGAAGCGCATGACTCAGCGCCAGATTATATAGCCTTACTGGTGGGATTACCGTGGAGGGTGAAAGGCAAAGTGGCTGTGGTTTAGGTGTCCGAGTACAGCTGGAGAAGGCTCATTGTCATTTGTGGCTGTTTTTGAATCGCTTTTGGACTGTGGGCCACATTTAAACTGACTTGTTAATACATGATTACGTGTGTGAATGCATGTGGAAGCCTAGTTTATGTGTTTATGCCTACCTGGACTGAGTTTCCCTTACGCCGAATAGGTCTTGTCTTGTTTACAGTCCATTTTCCTGGAAGCTGCGTCAAGAGCCGTCGGAGACAATAGAGAAGCAGCCAATCAGAGCGCTGTCTGGCGGATCATATAAAGAGAGCAGAGCGCGTCAGCCGCCTGTCATTAATAAGGAAACACAAGTGGAGCGCACACTTATAGAAGAAAAGACTTCTTCTCACGAGTGGAATGAAAACATCTGAATTAGTCACTGGACTCCGCTTTGATTCCAACTAAAGGTACAAATCGACGACTTGGTACAGTACAGTTCCACTATTTGGAAGTTTTGCTCTGTTTTGGTAGCTTTGGTCTTCAGTAAAATAATACAGCGGGACTTTGTGCTGGAGATTGACTCATTTGGGACACTGAAGCCTCGGTGTCCGCGCAACATCTTTGCAGCGCACTCTTGTATTTGACTGTCTGATTTGAAATATGTCCACAATAATGGAACAGCCTTTTTATGACGACTCGTTTCTCTCTGCTTATGGCCACCCAGGCGCAGCACTGCAGGACTACAAGCTGCTTAAGCAGAATATGAACTTGAACTTCTCCGATACATATCGGAACTCAAACTTCAAGTCACAGCACCTGCGCGCCGACAGTGATTTCTATCCAGGGGGGACGGCGGAAGTGGGCTCCCTGAAGCTCGCCTCTCCTGAACTAGAGCGACTGATCGTCCAGAGCAGCAACGGGGTCATCACTACGCCGACACCTACACAGTACCTTTACAACCGCGGGATCACGGAGGAGCAGGAGGGCTTTGCTGAAGGTTTTGTTAAAGCGTTGGACGACCTACACAAGATGAACCAGATGGCTCCTCCAAACGTGTCCATCGGCACCGGCGGGGTTGCCTGCTCGGCTCCAGCCTCGGTGTTCGGCTCATCCATGCAACCGGAGCCGCTCGAGTACACAACTCTGAGCAGCTGCACCACGAACCCCAGCCTAACCTCTGCAGCCAGCTATCCCTCCACCACCATCAGCTACCTACCGCATCACCAGTACCACCAGCATCCTCAAGCCGTTGCGCACGGATCCCACCATTTCCAGCACGCTCTCGCCGGGGCCGGCATCCACTCGCAGCGCTTCGGAGGTCTCAAAGAGGAGCCTCAGACAGTCCCCGACATGCTGAGCAGCGACAACAGCTCTCCGCCCATGTCTCCTGTTGATTTGGAGAATCAGGAGCGGATGAAAGCGGAGCGCAAGCGGCTGAGGAACCGGCTCGCAGCTTCGAAGTGTCGGAGGCGCAAACTGGAGCGCATCGCTCGTCTGGAAGACAAGGTTAAAGTGTTGAAAACTGACAACGCTGGACTGTCAAGCACAGCGTCCCTGCTGCGGGAACAGGTGGCCCAACTCAAACAGAAAGTCATGACGCATGTGAGCAGTGGCTGCCAGCTCATGTTGGCGCCCAAAGTGAAGTCTTATTGAAGAAATAATGCACTTAAAAACACTGGACAGTACCTGGAGTAAAAAACAAAACAAAACCCGGTCTTCTTACGTTATTGATATGAAAACCGGATCGTCGTGGTTTCCTCCGATATAAAGATCACCCACACAGAAATAATATAAAACACTTAGGGCATTTTTGGATAAGTTTTGAAAGTGTCTTGACTTTGCCTGTTTACATTTTCTTTAATTGCTATTTGTGCTGTTTATGTAAGTTATTTGCGGTTTTTGAGCTGAATCCTACAATGTTTTCTTTTTTTACTGTACAGTAAATATTTAAGTAAACGAAATTATGAAATTAAGAAATGTGTTGCTTTGTTTTTGAGGTCGTATATTTAAGGGGGGGGAAAAAAAACGCCACTCCAGGAATTATTGTAATTCTCGTGAACAACTGCTGATCAGACAGCGGTGTGGTTAAGTTTACAACACCAGAAGTTGCTTGACGTTGGAGACGTCCCAGCGTAGGATTTTTCCTTACTGACGCACAAGCGTCACTCCATATATGGTTAATATTGCTGGCAAACGTCACATCACGAAAGGTTTCCGGGAACTCCCTCCTACACTGCCCGTCAGAAGGGCTGCGCGCTCCCCTTTACACCGCAATGTGTGTGTATGCGCGTGTGTAAATGAAAAGGTTTGTCAATGAGTGGTTTATTCGAGTGAAGGGAGTTTCCCCATTCTGCTTTCAATTTCCCAAAACAAGCCGTGAGAACACTAGGTGAGGAAAAAATGGTCATAAAAAAAGTTCCAGATAAACATGTTAGACTGATTACTGAGAGCTACTTTGAGTTACAAGAATTGGCTCGTACAGAACTGTGAAAGTGTTCCAGTAAGCTGAGTACATTTAGTAAAACGAGTATTGTTCTCCCACTGCCTCTGCATTAGTAAATAACATTCAGGAAAATGTTATCCTGACAGTGGGAAAAAATATTAAACGGCGGGATAAATATAATTTTACTGAAACAGTGAAATGAAGGTTGTGGTCGGCACAGTCATCATCATATAGTCATATCCTGCAATCCAATCTTTCCCAATGAGCTTCGGTACCATTTGGCAACAACGGCCTGTTGTGCTGAGTCAAACACAGCAGCACTATTAACCAACTCTTGGCAGCTTTGTGACGCACTCAGATCTTCTGCCAGGTACAGGAGCCAAGAATGATGCACCACAATAATTATTGGAGGAAAAAAAAACAAAAAAACCCCCCAAAAACATTTCAAGAACTGTTTAAAGGTCTCGCTCATCAAGTACAATGCTGAAGATTTATGCTGCCACCTAGTGGATGCTAGCAAGCCATTCACATTATAATTTAACAAAAACTGCTCCAACACAACTTTCCCCCTGTGTTTTTATTAAAGATGGTAGCAAATAACCCACAAGCAGAAAAAAAATAGCAATACTTTCTTCGAAAAAATGAACAAACCTATACTTTCAGTGCTCAAGACAGATTACCTAATATTTGTACACCGGACAAACAAAATTTGTAAAGAATTTTTCTTCCTACGAGAAGCTGAGGCATATTTTAACAGGTTAGACTGGACGTGATGATACTGCTTCATAGGGACCCCTTATCTGAGGGCAAGTGCTATGGTTAGGAAAAGGGCTGAATCGGAGACTTTCACATTTACTGCTTGGAGAAGAATGCTTTGCTCTTCTCAACATCAGGGATGATTGTGTCACTCCCGGGTTTCCAGCCAGCAGGGCACACTGGGAGAAAAGGCAAAAGAGTTTACTTTAAGCTGACATTTGTACACACTGAACTTGGTATAAGTCTAATGAACAGTACATATGTGAATGGCTGGAAAACATGAAAGACTAAGTGAACCGCAAAGCCAGGGCACCCACCCTAAATATTTAACTGATAAGTATTTTTAATGGGACGTGCATGATTAACAAGTTATGCCGCTGAGAACCACTGAGTTACGCCAAGTAAAATGAACTGAGGGAACGCAGTGATTTTACTTACCCTCTCCATGTTTATCTGTGTGCTGGAAGGCTTGAACCAGGCGCAGAGTCTCGTCCACAGAACGACCCACAGGCAAGTCGTTAATGGTAATCTGCCTCAAGACGCCCTTGTCGTCAATCACAAAGAGACCCCTGAAAGGCACAAAATGTTGCAATTTTGCACAAATATTTTAGAGGAAGTATATCAACAGACCAAGCTTCTATTTAACAAAAACCCATGGCCTTTAATTAAAATCCTTAAATTAAAAAAAGACATTTAAAGTGACCTGTATGAGATGCCGTCATCTTCTTTCAGCACGCCATAGTCTTTGGAGATCGACTTGCTGAGATCTGATACGAGGGGGATTTTCATGGTACCCAGACCTCCCTGCTTCCTTGGTGTGTTGACCCTGGAGGAGGGAAAGGGGGAGGGGGAAAAAAAAGAAAAGAAAAAGGAGAACGCCATGTTGTCAAAGCTGCTTGTGTGTATGTAACTGGAAATCCCCTCTGACCCCTATGCAGTAACCTGATGTGCACCTCTCGAGAAATGTAAACTACACGTCGGGTTGACTCAGTCTGCAAGGATTGGGATTACCATGTAGGGTTTGGAGTTGTAAGGATTCGTTGACAATCTATGACATTGACTACAAAAGTTAGTTCACATGGAATTTGAATGTCGATACATCGTATTCTAAAACCACATGCATGATTTTGTAACGGCAATACGCTAAAGATATGAGACAGTACTGCCTCCAATGCCTGTCAAGAACAATACTATTAAAGAAGATGATAATGTGAACATCATAACGATGGTTGAACAGAGAGGAGGGTGAAGAAAATGAGATAATAAAATAAGGTTGAATGCAGACTGTGCAAAGCAGAGCTTTCCTTCCACGGATGCATCACTGCAACACTGAGCGTTTAAACGCCGGCACCCTGGAGATGTGACATCAGCTCTGGATGGGTACGTTTTAGAGTGCAAGTGGGTCACGTTAATGCCTGTTAGTTTGTACAGTAATGTATAAGGGAACTTGTAATAATTTGTTTAACTAGATGGTGAACCATAAAACAGAACTTAAAGAAATTGATAAAAAATTATATAAGAAAGCCTGTAATAGAAGTCTTTGCATTTTAAGTCCATTAATACGTTAGATCTACACACATGAAACACAGTAAACCGTTAGGAGGTTGAAAAATGTGTCCGCATACACCTCAGAAAGTGTATAGCTGCGCCCCCTGGTCACATTAATGTTCAATGCAGGGATTAGGTTCAAACTTGTATTTTTATGAGTCATTATATTTGTGAGAAGAGGCAAGGAGGTATTCACAGGTGGGCACGCATGAATAGGCAAGGCCATTGACTAATCAAAAAAAAATGACAGATTAGCAGACTACCTAAATAACCTTTAGTTGCAGCCCTGGTAGGTTTCAGAGGGGATTTACGATTATGTGGACAGGCACTCCAGAGACCTGATGCAGAAGGGCAAGTAGGGCCTTGCACACTGGGCAAACTTTAGCTGAAGGTTATGACATTAATATTTCTCAAGTATTAAACTTGCAGGGTTACTATTGTGATTTTAAGCCAAACACTGATCTTTTCCTAAGTTTAACCAAGCACTGATTAGTGCTTAAAGTAGAAAAGTGAAACCATGTGCAAAACACAAGGTGCACAGGAAGATCCCCTTGTTGGTAATCTTTACTTTTGCCTCCAACCTCCTGAGGAGGACTTTGTAATTGTCCGATAAGGGACAGTTATTTAACACTATTACAGCTAGCAAGATGCAGGTGGCCTCTGACAGGACATATCCATTGTTCAACTTGATTAGAAGAGCGGTTCTCAGCAATGCTTCTAAAGGAGGGTCTATTATAAACACCATGTAACAAAATAATGTGGTGAAAAATTACAAGTAGTCTCCATATTCTGTGATTTAGAGGTATGCCGCTTGTGTTCTCTGCTGTCTGCATCAGTGTTTAACACTCTGTAAGTCCCCCCCAGCCATTTTTATGGAAGACCCAACTTTGCTCTGCCACCGATTAACTTTGACCCTAAAATGTTTGTCTAACCTTAACCAGGCAATAGGAACACTAGCCAATCAGAAGCCGAGTAGGGCAGGGACTTAGTGGAACACACAAACAAGAGGGTGAGAGTCAGGTTAGGTTTAAATTTGATAAAATGAAGAAGTATCTGACAGGCTGACAAAAATAATTGTTCAGCATATTAATTAACAAATATGTTAACTAGAATTTTGAGAACAAGATTTTGAGCTTAATTACAGATTAACTGCTGATCATGAAATGAGTTGCTTTCAGATCTGATGAATGAAGGTTTTCTAGCCTATGACTGATTTTGTTTTAACCTCCTCATACACATGCAATATACATTTAGTTTAATATTCAATTTAAAGTTTTTAGGCCAGCGGACCTCCCATACTCCTGCCGAGCTAAATGTTAATTTGTCACCACTACTATGGGCTTAAGGGTGGCAACATCAAAAAAAAGTTTAAACAAATTTTCTGACAAGATTTGATGAGTGCACAAGTCTTTGTAAAAGAAGTTGTTCCAGGCGAGTGAGAAAACATACCGACTGACGTGCCATATCAAATATAATGCATTTAAACTTTAACTACTCCAACTCAAGACCTGTGCATGTTATGTAATGCCTTATTTATTATACCTTCTAGAAACCTCTGTATGGCAGTTAGGCTTATCTACACATTGCAAAGAAGCAGATAAACTGGGCTGGGTGCTCCTTCAGAGCTGCCAAAACCCTTCAGTCTGAACTGTGTAAACAGAAACAGCCAACCAGGGACAGTTTGATGTACCTTGTGTAAATATCTGATAAGTGCAAGCCTCGCTCAAAACGGCAATACAATCAAGTACACCCAATAGCGTTCACTTAACGTTTTTTTGTTGAATACGAAAAATTAGAATAGTGACCGCCCCCAAACTGGGGGAGTGGCTCCAGCAGATTCCAGGAATGACAGCCGAGATCTCTGTTCATTAGAGCAGAGTCAGAGAAAAGCTAAGATACTGCACGGGGTGATCAAGTTCCCAGGCCTCTGCTAGAGGACCTAAGCTTGAAGGGCAAACAAAGACTGCCCTCAGGGCAGAGCTTTTACATTTATATAAATTTATAAACTGAAGTGAGCCACATATCATCCTAGTAAAAATATTTAAAAAAAAAAAAAAAAAAAATATATTTTAAAAAAAAACAAAAAAAAAAAAAAAAAAACAGTCTTTAAACTCAGCTGCAAAGATAATCACTGGAATACAGGCAAAGGGAGCTTTTGTTAAAGCAGCTCTGCTTAATTACCCTGCTGACATGTGAGCTGTGTGGTTATTACTGCTAAAGCGCTCAGGAAGTAGTCAAGTTCCCACAAATTCTCATTATGGTGTTTCATTATGCAGGAGTTCTTACCACGCCAAGTGAGAGAAGTGAGAGTCTACGGAGCAGCCAATAACCTCGCAGCCAATGCTGCGGAACTCCTCTGCCCTGTCGCTGAAGGCCACAATTTCCGTGGGGCACACAAATGTGAAGTCCAGTGGGTAGAAAAAGAAAACCACATACTTCCCTGCAACACATAAGAAATAAAAAGAAAAGTGCGCATTGAATCTAGTCAAAGAGGACTGCTTATTCTGTAAATAAGCTGTCCGTGAAGAAACATGGGTGTATAAAAGCCAAACTGTGCAGATAAGAACAAAATTAGCTATAAAATCCAAGAATTAACACTGTTACCTTTGTAGTCTGACAGCTGAATGTCCTTGAACTGCCCATCCACTACAGCAGTGGCTTTAAAGTTTGGGGCGGGGAAGCCAATCTTAGCATTTCCAGCAGACATAGTGTTTTGAGACAAATGACTGAAAGAGAGAGTGCAAATACAGTCAGCAGACGATTCCTTATGCTCACAGACCACCACAGATGAGTTCAGCTGGGTGGTGCCTGAGATGAAGCTCTGATAACAAATACGACATTTAGACTGAGGGGAGGGGAAGGGAGGGGGGACTAGCCTGTCAGCTAGGTTATGCAGCTCTTAGAAGCCCAACAGGTTCAAAGGCTTGGTAAGTTGAGCAAACCCACAAAGTCACATGCACGTCATGTTCAGCCAGCAGAGGGAACAATGGCCCATTAGCAAGCTTACATAACCATGAAACGCACAAACCAATGAGACGGTTCTTATTGTGTGTGACTTCAGAGGGTTAATGTGGGTGCAGATGCTTAGGATTATGATTACCTGCATGTACAATTAATAGAATAAACATGAGCAGCACTGCAAAGTCCTTATCCAAATGCCAAACTATTTCACCTTCACCATAATATAAAGAGAAAAAAAACAGAACAGTTACAGTCAACTGTAACCTTGGTTTGATTTGATTTAAAAGAGATAAACGCACGCACTGGGTCAAAGTTCAGGCATGATTTTTTTAAAATTTAAATTTCGTTTTAGATATGAAGCAGAAAGAGCTGCAATCAAAAAGAGCAAGGAGGAAGTGGACAGTGAATCCTGCAAGCTGCAGCAGATGGACAAAGAAAGAGCCAGAAACAGGGCCAAACACTTCAAGGAGGGAGCCGCTCAGCTAGCTTAATGTTAGCTTAATGTAATAAACTGCTTTCTTTAGTCTCCGTTTGTTTTAGAAATAATATGAAGTCGAGTTTGCAGACGCGCTATAAACGTCTGAAGATTCCCATAAAATTTCGACTCACCTGTCTTTACGTAAAGCAAAGCAGAAATTGGAAGCGGAGGTCTGCAACCTGAAGAACAGAGGAATCAAAGCAGGGACGCAGGCGTGCTATTAGTACGCAGCGATGACTGCGGCCCCCGGAAGTGAAAAACGACTCCCTTCCAAAGTAAAAGTTAAGATTAGTTGTATGTGCAGAAAGCAACCCTACAACATATTACTCTCACTACCGTGTTTTCTTGTACGCCTCTTCCTTCTTTCTCCAAACATAAACAGCGTTTCTATGGCCAAAAAGTTTTCATTTCATGACATTAGACCGATGCGCTTCCAGTTTGTATAATCTTTCTCTGGGATTTCCTTAGCAGAAGTCGAATTGACTGTGTTGAAAGCTGTTTGGGCCCGTTAAGTAACTGACTACATGCTTGCTTTAACTTTTGAATAAATAGCTTTGATCTGGTTCTGAAATCTTTAAAAACAGTAAGGATAAAATCATGAACATTCTTGGGTAAAAACTGTATAAATATTAATTAACAGTATGTCTTTAATACTGATGATGATGTTGCTTTTTGGTTTATCAGGAGGTACTTTAATGTGACTTTGGTTTCCCTTCTGTAAGTTTTCAACCTACTTCATTAATTTCCTTTGAATATTACAATGCTTGTTTGGAAGAAGGGGTAAATCGAGTGAGTTGGCCAGTGTCCTCTGTGGGATCCAAGGCGGTTCGACTTAAGGCTGACACTGAAATGGGGAAATTAATTAAAGAACTCGACATTGACAATTAAGATACTTTGAATTTAGTCAAAAGGTTTATTGAGTGGGGGGGGGGCATCACATGGAAAGAAAATATTCCTAATTCATGGTGTTTTGTCATCACTATTTGAGACCCTTCTGACACTGCTTGTCCCTCCAACTGCTTCTGGAAAACCACCGTAGTAAAGGCTGCCGCCTCAAGAGCAGTCATAGTCTTGGACCCAGGACTCTTGTTCTCTGGGAAAGCTGCTGAGTGACAGCTGGCTTGTCTTCCTTCAGATTTTTATGATATTCATGTCTGTGCTGCTCTTCAGTAAAGAATGGGTGCTCCAGGACTTTAAGGGGTATTATTATTCGTCCATATTTATCCACCTGCAGCATCTTTTTTAGGAGGTCCAGAAAATGAAGCACCTCCACCTTCTCTGCATCACCCTGAAAGTCAGCAGAAGATGTCCTTGCAATAAATATCCTATTACAGTAATAGTAACCTGACTCAACAAGAGCCCCTATCTTCTTCAAGACATCCAAAGAAGTGAGACAAATAAATCTGGTGTCTCTGTAGCAGTGCCCAGTTTCTGTGGCAAACTCCACGGGAGTCTATAGAGATACCGTTTAAGTTAGACAAGTTCGTTGTAGATAGGTAAGTAAGTAACAGGTTAATATAGTTAACTAAAACTAAACTTAAAACTGAAACTAGATGTGAAAAAACACTTCAACCTGTTGAAATACTTGCAAACCTGCTCTGGATACTAACTGAAACTAAACTAACTTAAAAACCAAAAAGTCAAAACAAAATTAAAAAAACAAAACAGAAAAATACAAAACTATACTACCTGGTATGTACCTTTAATTTCCAGGTGATATCTCCTTTCATGGACAAAAGAACCTTTTGCTATTTTGGCCATATTTCAGCTGATAATCTGCTGGCTGACCCACAGTGTCCACAATAAACTTCATCTGGAAAGCTTAGAGACGTCCGAGCATTGACCAAAGTAATGCTCAGTGCTTGCGCAGTAGGCACAGTAAACTTTTCCCTTGACTTTCTTCTTGGCCACAATCTCCTCGTGTGGTCCCGAAACATCATTAAGTGGCTCTCCAGTGCTATGTATGATTGTCACGGGATGCTTACCACTGTCCATCCGTGCACCATGCCTGTCCTTAGTGCTCTGGACAGAGACCTGACTGTCGAACCCTTGGCACCATGATTCATAGCGTGGCCATTCTGAGAGGTCATACAGTTTATGTCGATCCTGGCTGCTTGAACTGATGACAGCAAAAGTCAGTTTGCCCAGCAATCGAGCTACATGTAAGCCACAGCTCAGTTCAAGATTCCCCTCCAGGCCCAGGGTCTGCAACATGCCAACTAATGATTGTACCTGGAGTGAAAATCTCTGGAGGGCTGCGCTTTCTCCAACCTCACTTATGGAGCTTCTAGGACACTTGCTATCGTTCTCAAGGTTAGCTGATGAGGTTGACCAAATTGATCATGAAGGGCAGCCATAGTGTCTGTAAATGGGGTTGGTGAGTTGAGGAAGGCATTGGCTATTAGCTTAGCCAGTCTCCAGTCTCAGATGGTCTAAAAGTATTTACTTGAAAAGCTCATGCAGCATGTGGAGGAAATAAGTTCTCTAAATCGATGTGAAGCCTAGCAAACTCACTGGGATCTGGTTGCACTAATTTGGGAATGGTAGGCTGAGGCCCTCTATAGACCGGTTCAGCTACCGGTGTCTGCACAGGGTTCCAGGTGGGAGCAAGAACAAAAGACACTAGCCCGGGATAAGCTGGGGCACCACGTGCTAGTGGCAGTGCCGAGAGCCCCCAATGATGGTTGAGGAGGCCAGAATGGTGGAGGTGGAGGTTTAGCGGGCAGGTATGAACTACTTTGAGGGTAATAACAGGTGTGTCTCCTGGCTGGTGCTTGTTTCTCAAACTTAAGGTCATTCAGACCTCTTGCCAGGTCATCCTCTGGTCCTGGCCATGCTGGGGGCTCTGGCCAGTCTTCCTCTTCCTTAACTGGTTTGGCCGAACCCGGGCTGCAGGGGTGAGATGCCCCACTGTCTGGTAGGTTCTGGCGGTTGCCAGACCGTGAGGATGAGCTCGATGTGTGACAAGATTCTGACAGGACAGAGAACGTGCCTCTTCAACACAGGAGAGCACAGTGATCCGCATTCTCAGCGGAGTGAACCCACGGAAATCTTCAGGTCCGGACGAGTTAAATGGCAGAGTACTGCGAGAATGTGCCCGACAACTTGGAGGTGTCATGACTCAACTCTTCCAGCTGCTTTTGGATACTGGTTTTGTCCCACGCGCATGGAAGGAATCTACCATCAAACCCATACCTAAAATCACGAAAGCTATGGCCCCCAAAGACTACAGACCAGTGGCACTGACATCTGTCCTTTGCAAATGTATGGAGCGGGTGGTGTGTGACTTGTTAACATCATCAATTGCAGACAAAATAGACCCATTCCAGTTTGCTTACAGGACTAAACGTGGCGTTCAGGATGCTTGTTTAAAAATCTTAGACACTGTAACTACAAATTTGGACCACCCTCACTCATGCACTCGGATTTTATTTATGGATTTTTCCTCTGCTTTTAACACAGTTAATGTAAACACTCTGCTTAACTGTCTCAGTGAGCTACCAATCAGCCATATACTGGTTAAATGGATCAGGGGTTCCACAGGGCTGTGTTTTATCTCCCATTTTATTTTCTGTATACACAAACAACATGTACCATGGATAATATGACACTTCTCAAATATGCAGATAATATGGCTTTGGTGGCTCATCTGACTGATTCTAGCAGCTTAGCTAGAAATACATGGCTACAGGGTGTCACAAAAATCTCTGAGGTCTCACTTCCTACATGCAATCTTGTCACTTTATTCCACGTCCAAAGCGTTAGAACCCGTGGACTTTTATTTTGAAAAAGAACACTCCCGGGTACGTGTTGAGCATTACTTCCGCTACGCTGCCCAGCGCAGGGGAAACAGATACGCGCAGGCAGTCTGTTCAGGTTTTGGGGTAAATTTGTTTTGTTTTACAGAGAGGATTTCTAGGTTTATTGCCATTCAAGAGACTATCATGTCTAGATTGTCACCTCATCACTTAAATAAGATGATTTTAAAGCTAGCACGACAGCTAACGTTAGCATTTTAGTGGAAAACAAAGGCTATGATAGGGTTAGCCCGAGTTAGCTTTAAGTTGCAGTGCGTTTCAGCTGCTTTTAGTTTGTTTTGTTAAAGTGTGTACAGTAACATTTAAAATGGGCAAATTTCTTTAACAGTGAGCCGTGTTAGGAGGTGCAGCCCGGTTTTAATCCACGGTCGGACAGTTTTATCCTCCCTCTGTGGTTTTAGTCGATCGTGTTGTTTAAGCAGCTGGTTCTGATATTATTGTGACTGTGTTCAAAGAAGTCACGTAACACCTTTATTTAAAGTGCTATAACGACTAATGACACATCGCTGTTAACACTAATACTGCCTCTCTGAGTTTAAAATTTTCCATTTTTATTTACTAGGAACAGGATCCAGAGGAAAACGACGCTTTCATCTCAGAACAAACCAGCAGCATTCTCAGCACCAATGGATTCACTAGGTAAAAACAAAATACGATTTTTAGGGATTTGCCATTAATTAAATTTCTTCAGATAATTATGTTATATAGTTTAGAGTATGCGATTGCTGCTTCAGTCAGTTATGGCTGACGTGCTCCTCAGTTTCTATCTCTTCATATTGTAGAAAACTGGTTTCAGGTAATTCCACATTGTGATAAGTGCAGTCATTTGATGCTCTTTGATATATCCATTTATTCATTCATATCCTACCACTTACCTGGGTTCTAGCAGTCCAAGCACAGCTTCCACTTTTCAGCCACCTTTGATGGCTCTTCTGAGGGGACACTCAGACATTACAAAGCCAACCATGAGATCCAGTCTCTACCCTTAATCTTGGGACTGCCTCAGTGCCTCCTCCAGGTTGGACACACCCAAAATGCCACAGAATAAAGTGTTCAGGAGGCATCCTAGTCAGATTCCCAAATCATGTTAGCTGGCTTTAACAGGGAATTTATTCTTCTCCATTAAGTCTGCACCTCTGAAACGCTGCACCTTAACCTGAAGTGCACCTCCCTGGAAATGTAACTACACGTCACATTAACACAGACTGCAACTATAGAGATTGGCATGTTCAGCACCATTGATTCTTCCTCTACATTTCCAGCTACCTGTTCAGTTTTTGAATTGATTAGTAAGAGAATAATAATCATTGCATCAATAGAAAGACTTAGATTCACAAATTCCTCAATGAAGATTGCAAAGCTATCAGAATGGATGTGAGGGAATGTACAAAGAAATGGAAAAACCTGAGGCACAAATATGTGCCTCACAAATATTGCCTAACGGTAGCGCCGGTCTCTGGCTGCATGACCGCAGATGCTTGTCTCTGGATGAGTGATCTGAAACCCTCATTTCGTTGTGTGCACAATGACAATGAGTTGTACTTTATTACTTTATTTACTTTATTATCACTGACACTGATATTGTCTTTTGACTCATCTTGACTTGAGCAGAGGTTATGTCTAGAAGGAACTTGCAAGAGCTTATTCTGTTAGCTCATTACAAAAGAAGCTTCAAGCTTTTCCCTTTTTTTTCTGAGTTGAGGCAGTGATTACCGTTTTCTTTCTGTTTGTGATGGTAATCTCCAATCTGAACTCGCCCACAGCATCTCCACAGCCAGTAATGTGTGAAGTCTGTGGAACGTACTTCGAGACACGCCGAGGACTTTCCAGCCACGCCCGCCTCCATCTGCGCAAGCTCGGTGTAACGGTGTCAGAAAGCAGTGGGGCTCCCATAGAGCTCCTCTACCAGATCACCCGGGAGAGATATGGCAGCCTTCCAGATTTCAAATCAGACTCGTTTTTACATGTGTCCGTGCCTCAAAAAATTACATTACAGCAGGAGTCCAAGGCACCTTCAGAAGAAGAGGACACTAATATCTCTTGCAAGACAGGGGTTAGACTCGTGACAGCTCCACAAATGGTGGATCATCAGGGATCTCCAGCAAAAATGAGTGAGTCTTCAGCATCTGTCCTCCCATCAACTCCTCCTCCTGTTAAGCCAGCTGAAGGCAGCAGCTCCTCTTCCTCAGAGCACACAGCCGCAGCAAAGCCACTGTGGGCACCACGGGAAACTGATGCTCCTATCACGTTAGGTATGGCTGGAATGAGTTGTTTTCTTAAATGTAATATAAAGAATTTTCAGACAAAATATATAAACTCATACAAAAGTAGTTCCCTCAATCATCATTTATAACCCACAAAAGGTGTGTGCCAGTGCATTTATATGCAGACTGGGCAGTAAATGTGTAATATTTTTGTCATTATTTCACTCTTTTTTTGGCAGTGGGTGGGCAGTCCACAGCCAGCAATGACAAAAACGATGTGAGGGTGGTTCTCTATTAAAAAAAAAATTAAAAACAACAACAAAAGCCAAACATGGATCATCCAGGTTACATGTGCCTTCTGCTGTCTGTGTCCTGAAAGTATAAAGAGCTGCATGTCTGTGTCTGTTTGGCACAGGGCTGAGCGAGGATGCACAGATATGCAAAGATAAGACATGAACTTTGTGTTCACAAACCTGTGTTTCTCCCAGCCTGTGTTTTCCCCCCCATGGGAAACATGAACAACACTCACCCAATTTCACAATTTCTGCATCTATGCAAATAAATTGAGGGAAAAAGACTTTACTCCTGTGTTGTGCTCTGCAGGCCTAGTGTTCCGCTGAGGAAGCTAGTCCTGGCTGGAACACTAGACCTGCAGACTTTTCGGGTCAGTCAACATCTGTCCGTGTAGGGATTTAGACAGACGCGATTGCAGGCCACTAAATTGTCACCAACTTGGTAGCCTCTTCACAAGCATAGCAAAAACTCTCATGGAAAGAAATCAAAAGTGACCAAGACTGTAAAGGAGTGAGGTTCTCACATTGCACTGAAATTAAACCAGGACATATAAATTGGGTAAATAAAATATGATTATCTTGGGTGCCCCTCCTTCCTCCCCCAGACAGTTATAAGGGAAACAATGCAACAATTTAAAAGAAATTTAAATTTTGAAGGGGAGGAGCTGCATGTGCAAGGCAGAGCTTAATAGAAGATATTCAAATTTGTAGTGTATTGATGTCAAATTAGTCTCCTGCTAACTTTCTTCCAACAATTTTTTCATTCTTTTAGCTTCAGACCCCAGTGATGAGGTGTACGTTTGCGAACTTTGTGGCAGCTGGTATGAGACACGCAAGGGCTTGGCTAGTCATGCTCGGGCCCATTTGCGCCAGATTGGAATCTCCGACAGTAACATCAAAGGTAGTCCTATTGAGCTTCTTTACCAGATCATGGAAGAGGAAGACCTCAAGCCTGTTGACTTTGAGAAAAAGGAAGAGCTCACATCCAGTAGTTCACCTAGATCCTCGTCCAAACGCCCTTCTACTCAGTCACCTCCACCCGAGTCATCCTCAAGCAAACGGCCTAAAATATCTGAGGAGTGCACCTGTATTCTCTGCGGGGAGGAATTTGAGAATAGAAAAGGCCTGGCGAGCCATGCACGCTCTCACCTGCGTCACATTGGTATGAGTGAATTAGTGGGGAAAAACTCCGCAATTGATGCCGTCCAAGAACTAGTGAGCAGTGGTATGTTAGAAGCCATACGCACCCCCAAAACAAACAATACAACCAGCTCATCTGAAGCACCATCTGCAGCCCCACCCTTTCCTGATGTCCCAGCTCAGTGTTCAGGTCCAAGCCAATCCTGGACCCCTTTTTCCTCCACACCCCTTTCATCAAGCCCTGAAAAGTTCTCTCAGTCTCCTCAGACTTCCATTAACAGGGCACCAAAAGCTAAGAAAGGTTTTCGGCTAGCGGTGGACCCCCTCTATAGAAAACCTAAGCCTGAGCCTGTAGAGACTGAGGTGTCTGTTCAGCTGAAGGCATCCACCAGTGAGGGCAGCTCCCCTGGGGAGAATCTGGCTGCTGCTGTCATTTCTGCAAAACCTTCTGAATCAGGTAAAGCACAAAATCTTTAATCAAAATAAGTTTTGCAAATGTTTTATGTTTGGTACCATATACTACAACATGCTTAATTTCTTTTTTAAAAATCATGCTTTTTTTTTCTTTTCTTTTTTTTTTTGCATTTTTCTTTTTATTTGTGTTTATTGAAGTTTGATTTCTTATTTTTTTTTTTATA
>VUQK01043713.1:17121-28586 GCA_015106715.1 Bujurquina vittata | reverse complement strand
CATATGCACCGTGCAGGTTAGCTAGGTAAGAACAGTGTGGTGGAGTTAAGTGACGCGAATGCTAACCCATTATCACGGCTAAGCAAACTGGCAGGGCGGACATCCACTCAACAAGCCAAAATATAAAAAAAGAACCGTTTGCTCTGCAAAACATGCAGCGAAGCCAAAGTAGCAAGCGAGTTTGCCTGGCCAAAGCACGACTCTCACATACAACATAACACACATCTCATGACTGACAAGATTTTTTTTTTCAATTTTAAGTGGGCCAAATCACTTATATTAAAAGCAAACTAATGGAAATGCTGTAATCTGATTCTTTTAATAAGCCATGTAACTTGCTCTGATCCCTGGTTTATAACAGGTGTAATACTGGTGTGTGGCCACAGCGTGCACATCTGATGTTGCTCACTGTAGTCCTCAGTGTGCTCAGGGAGCTTTTGTGTATGCTCAGACACATGAAAAATTAGAGGGAACATTGCTGACCACCATAAATGTCCAAAACGTAAAGTGGAAAGCAGGGATTTTCCAATCAGGTGGGAGGCAGACGATCTGATCGCTGACATCAGAGGTAAAAGGTGAGTCTCTTTTCCTCACCTGCAGGGAAACTTTGCTATTTTCCAGCCATTAAAATTCATATTGCTCATTAAAATATTCTCAGTTTTAGATGTTCAATAAAGGTTAATCCTGTTCGTCTTGTGATTGAGTTTGACCCCCCTGGTCTATACATACTGTCTATAACCTAGCAGTCAAGCAGCCTCCGCACCCCTAAATTTGTTGCAATGATGTTATGGGGAAACTACCCATAGAGGCCAAAACAGTTTGTGTGTCAGGCTGTAAAGATGCTTTTTAATCATGTGAAGATGGGCATTTTAACATCAGGATCTGTAGGGATTTACTCAATAGTGGAGCCAGCCTCAAGTGGCTATTAGAGGAACTGCTGTCTTTATTTGCAGTGTTGTGTTAGTTGGTGCAGATGAGTACTTTAATAATAATAATAATAATAATAATAATAATAATAATAATAATAATAAAAGCTGCAAGCAGTAATAAGAGGATCCTCGCATCTTGTTGCACAATATAATCTAACTAAAGCATTAAATTACACATGAAAACCCTCAATAGAGTAAGATAAGAAACAACAAATATAAAGCATACCTCATTAGTTACAAAACATTAAAATAAAATTAATGATCACAAATCTGATTCCTCTTGTTGTTGCCACTGTTTAAGATGAGTTTTAAAAAGGTTGTACATTCTCGTATTAGTTCAGTGGTCATAATGACTGCTTGCTAGTGTCCCGTCGTTACTAGTGACCCGTTCTGGTAGCTAACAGCAGAAAGTCTCCGCCTGGCACGACTCAACGCCAGGCGATTGGGTGCTAGCTCGAACCCGCTGCGGGGGTGCATAGTGCGCAGATGTCGCCAACTTTCTGCAGCATCAGTCACTACTGACCTCCAAACCTCATGTGGCCTTCAGATTAGCTCAAGAACAGTGTGTAGAGATCTTCATGGAATGGGTCTCCATGTCACAAATGCGATTCTAGAAGAATCGTGACTTTTAAAGCTCTCCAAGCCCCTCAAGAACAACTTCCTGTTTCATGGTGAATCGCCATGCCACCAGGGCATGCTGTTAAATGAAAACTCACTGAACCAGCATCAGGGCCTGAAGTTCATTCTGACCACTTTAGAGGGAGAGGAGTGTTTTGTCAAAGTATAAAACATGACATTTTCTGTTTCAACTAGGTGGCGCTTTTGGCATGCAGATTTGTCCAGGACTTGACTCTTATCACACCTGTGACATTTGGGGCAGATTGGACAGTTAAAGCAATTTTGTTCTTCATGGCGAAAGGTCACGCCCTTTGGTAAACATGTGGTTTTTACATTATGCATGGAGCCATGCACTCTTCCTATTGAAAACCCACAATATATATAAATTTTCACCAGACCTGACATTACAGAATTTCATGAGTTTTTAAGCATATTTAGGCCCTCAAAAAGGCAATTAATTTGATAAAATAATAATAATAAACGAAGCACATGCAGTAGGGCCTTCGCACTGTCAGTGCTCGGGGCCTAGTAATAATAAAAAAATGTGGTTTTGTATATTAAGAAAGAAAGAACTGAAATTACCAGACATCTATAGCCTACTCTGGCTTTGTCCTTGAGCCTCGTCCCAAATCACTGCATTGACTGTTAATTTGTTTTTTTAATATCCAATGACCATTGTGCTAATGCTGCTTAGATTTAAGGTAAACATCCAAACTATCAGCAGCACCATTTCATGGTGGACTATCCATTTTTTTTCAGTGTGGACACTGAGTTTTGTATTATACAAATACAAACTCACATATGTTCTCTGGTATGCAGACTTGTTGCAGCAGGATCCAAGAAACTGAGCATGCCTTGTAATTTTAATCCCAGAATGCAACATTTCAGTGGCTTTTTTTTTATGATGCACTTTTCTACATCGACCTTCTTCTTTTTGCTTTCGTCTGTTTTTATACTAAAATTTGCATGTTTTTGTTGATATGCATGCAAATTCAGTTACCTGCAGACCAATCTGTGCCTGTTAACAGCTGGGCTGCTGTTCCCAGAAGTTTTGAAACTCTTACACCTGACACAGCAGATACTGTAGTCACTGATCCATTTGATCTTGCGTGTCCCAACATAAACCATTAAAAGAAAAAAAGCGTTAGAATGTGTGCAGCTGGGGAAAATTGTACAGCTTCTCCTCAGACGTTACAATCTTTTATCACAGTTTGTGTAACACTTAGACAAACCAGATGTTTGCCTGTTATGTAAGTAAAAACTCAGGAGAAGAGTGGTGTCGCTCTCCACTCTCAAGTATGCTGTTATTCATATTCGCGTTCAGGGAGAAATTAAGTTATATAAGCATGGAGACCTTTTGTTATTTATGGGATGCTGTTATGTAGTTTACAGTTTTTCAGGTCTCAAAAGTTATGCAGCTCTGTTTCCTTTGTTTCCTTTAATGCCACTTTACCACATCTTAGTCTTTACATTTAGCCATGGCTCATTTTGAGCAGGGGTGCTACAATCCAGCTTTCCCCATTTCTGATAGATTGGCTGTGTTTAATTAATAAGCTGTTTTCCTCACTTAAGTAATTGCTAAATAATAACTCAATAAATCAGCTAAATAATTAGTTTCATTTCACACACTTCATGTGTATCTGACAGGTGACAAAATTCCTCCCCGCCCGTCGGTATTGTCCCCGTGCATGTATTCTTGTCATTCACTTAGCTCTCAGAACATCCAAAAAGGTGGGGAACACGCAGTCCATAGGGTTCAAGCTGTAACACAGGGTTTGGTGAGGTGTGGCCACCGATACTCTCTTTCGCCGTTTCTCGCTCCTTTTTCCTCGCACCTGATGCGCTACGTGATCACATACTGTCGGACGAGCTTGCTAGACAATTCAAAGGGCCTGCCAAGTTTCAGACTGGACCTTTCCCACAGGTTCAGTAAGACAAGGAGCACGAGAAAGAAGTCAAAACATCTTTGTGTTGCGAGTGTCGTCAACTCACTCAACCACAGTTAAAAAAAAGCTGTTGGCGTAGTAAGTGTGGAATACCTCCAACTTGCTGCTTTGGTGTATTAGCTTCCTCCATGCTACTCTTTAATCCCCCCAGTTATTTTGTAAATATTTAATGGCAATTTAAAACTATTTTACTAAATATTTTTGTGTAATTCACCAATATCGGATATGATTTCTCATGGCCTGCCTTAATGAGGGTACCATCACAGGGCTGCGAACCATACTTTGGGAATCGCTGGCCCACTGGCTTGAATCTTTTTCTTTTGTTCCTGTCCTGAAAATACTAACAATTAAAGGTAATATATGTTTAGCTTTTTTTTAAGATCCCATGATGATGCAACTGATTAAAGCCTTGATTTTAAAAATTGATTTCCAGTGTATCCATCTGCGAAAGCCACTTTAATCTGTTTGAAAATATACATGTCATGAGTAAACAATTCTTTAAGTTCTTACAATTTTTGCATTGTAAAATCCTTCCTGTGGTCTTTCCAGACCCTCAGTCAGGTGTTTTGTGTGTGTGTTGTAAAGCAGAGTAGGGGGAGTTTACAAGCCTCTGGTGGCATCAAGTTTATGATGGCTCCAGTCAGCAAAGGTTTGGCACGGCTGCACCAAAGTGAGAAATATGAGCTCTGTACAAAATGGACCTTATGTTCTCACACACACACACACACACACACACACACACACACACACACACACACACACACACACACTTTGTGTATTAATGTTTGATTGAGGTTATGAATAATTGATGTCTTTATTATTTGTCCCTCTTGTGCCCTTCAGACCTCTCGCTCTTTCTGCTCACCCCTCCTTCATTCTCTATCATTAATCCTATTTCATGTTTCTCTCCCTCAGGAAGCTGCTGCTTCAGTGAGGCCCTCGTGATTGGATGAAGAAAGAACCACTGACTACCAGTATGGACCTGCTCCATCCTGGAGTTTTCCACCATCCTTAGCTCTCAGGTAAGGCAGCAGCTGTTTTAAAAGGTGTATAAAAAAAAGGACTCAAATGTTTATTTGTTCAGTTTCTTTTTTTTTCTGTGTTAGTAACTGAATATAAAGGCCTGTTTCAGTTTTTTATTATTTAAAAGCATTACTTGTGGTGTAGTTGTTGAACTGAGGCAATGTAGGAATGATATTTATTGTTAAAGGTTATTTTTACTCAGCTGAAATAGCAAATGTCTTTTGCTCTGCATTTTGGTATCAGGCTTGTCTTCCAGCCGTGATTCCTTCTCTATCAAAATTATTTTCTAATGTATGTGCCAGATTTTGACCTACCCTTATGTTTGAAAATATAGTATTAGTCTACATTAAAAATGCCAAAGTTAATGTAGAAAAGAAGGTTCAGTGACCCGGGTGGACTGCTTCAGCCAAACTGTATTAAAACCTGATTTAAAAAAAAAGAAAAAGAAATTCCAGGATTTCAGATGAGTGTGTGTGAGGGGCACTATTGGCTTATTTCTTCTTTGACTCCTCCATTGTATTTGATTTATAGTCTTTGTTTTATAATTTTGATTTGTGGCGAGTATCCTCACTTTATCACAGTGTTGTGTTGTCTCCATAGAAACCAGCTGTCAGTGGGTTTCACATGGATGATTGTGGTCTCTGTGGGCCATCCAACAAGTTCTCATGATTCTCTTCATTCTTCCTCTGATCTTTTTTTCCCTGTTTTTTCAGTTTTGTTTTGTTTTTCCCCCCAGATCTGCAGCTGAG
This sequence comes from Bujurquina vittata, assembly GCA_015106715.1. Taxonomy (NCBI): domain Eukaryota; kingdom Metazoa; phylum Chordata; class Actinopteri; order Cichliformes; family Cichlidae; genus Bujurquina; species Bujurquina vittata. The sequence continues at coordinate 23,321 of VUQK01043713.1, read as the reverse complement.
TCCACTCAACTCTGAACAGTGACCACAGACTCTCAGGTACAAACGCACTCACACACATGGTTTCATACATGCTGTTTGTGTGCAGTTAGCATGAAACCCTGATCCTCACACATCTCCATGCTGTGCTTCGTTTAAAGTTTATGCTCCACAGCAGTCTCCATGAGCCTAATGATGGTCTCATTTTTTTAAATTCATCAACTCTGCTGAAAATGTTTGCACCGTGCAAAAAGTGTTGAATGTATCAGTGGAAAAAAACACATGCAACATTGTGCCTGATGTGGCTGTGATAGTTGCTGTTTGGAGTGTTCATTTATTTGGGATTAGAGGGGGGATGTTACCAGAGTGTAATTGATGTGGGTGGATGGCTCAAAGCTGTGAGCATGGTATCAAGGCTTTGTTTCTGTCCTGTTTTTGAGCCAAAACCCACATATTCCTATTTCTAAATAATGCTGCTGTTTTAATGAAACAGAGCAGAACTGAACGTGCTGCATTGGAGGGAGGAGGAGATTCCTAAGGATAAGATGTGTAAGGATGGTTATTAGAGGCAGCCAAGGTCATCTTTAGTGAGCTGATGGGTTTGCGGGGCTTCTGGGTTTTAGTCACATTTCTACTCAGAGTCCATGGTCCACCATGTAGTAGCACTATGCCTCTGTATACATTAAAAAATCCTGCAGCATTATATGGGATGTAGAAAAATCAGAAATGTGCACAAAAATCCAGCTGTTCCACACAGATCTCGGGTTTGTACGACAGACTTATTTTTAATAAAGCGGCCCTTCTTTGGTGAAATGGAGTATTCATCCTGTCTCTTGTGAACAGCTGTCCCACACAGCCCCCATTAATTTTTAACAGATGAGTTCAACTTTATATCAGAACATATTGATTCTCCCTCAACTGCCTCTCAAACACGTGGAAAAACTGTGCTTACACTGTATTATTTTGTTAGTATATTACTCGCTCCTTCATCAGGTCTCTCATTTTTGACCCGCTATTATTGGCACTGTTGTAGCTATAATGCAGGCCATTACTGAAATAAACTGACATCTTTGTGCATATAAATTAGTCTTTTATTAGTAAATCACCTGCAGACCTTCCTGCTTCCATCTGTGGAATTTATGATTGCATCTTCACATTCCACCTTAAAAGCTTCTGGTAGCTGCCTGTTTGTGGATTAATGAGTAAAAATAAAAGACATGTTGTAGCAGCTCAATCAGTAAAAGTTAACCAGAATTGTTCTTCTTAAAGTCAGTGAACTTTATTCACTACTGCAGATAGATGGCCCTTTCTTATTCCTTCAGTTTAATAATCAAACAGTAACAATCCTTCAGTCTTTCAAAACAAATGATGCCATGCCGCTATGTTCAAGCTAATGTGTTATATACTTTAGATACACATTTTCTGGATCTTTTAAAATGAAACGTTACCTAGGGTCTCACTGGTCAGAAGCACTTAATTTTTTAAGAATATCTTATTGTGAAACACACCGTCTGAGACTCTGATGTCCATCCTCTAACAGCTGATTATATATAGTATTCATATATTATTCTACAAGAAAATAAGTGAAATAAGTGGCTCCTGTTCTGTTTCCTTGTTACTTAAAAGTCAAGTCCACGTGATAGCTGTTCAGAGCAACTATCGATAAATAGTTCCAAGAGGTGTTGTTGTAGGTCTTTATTAAGCTTAAGAAAACAAGAAAGTCCTGTCAGAGAGATAGCAGACACTTTAATAGTGGTTAAATCTGCGGTTTGGTGAATTATCAAAAAGAAGGAACGCACTGGCCAGCTCATCAATGCCAAGAGGCCACAAAGACAGCAGAAGATAACTAAAGTGGATGATTGCAGAATTCTTTCCTCAGTGAAGCAAAACCCTTTACACTGTTTGAGAGCATTCTTGAAGAGGAAAGGCGTCATAGTCTGCAATCAAGAGACGCCTTCATGAATGTGAATACAGAGAGTTTACTTCAAGATCCAGACCACTGCCTATGCTCAAATAGAAAGGTCACATTAGAGTTTGCTGGAATATACCTTAGTACTCTTTGAAAGGATGAAATTAACCTGAATGTGTATGTAAATTATGGCAACAGCTACTATTCTCTGTGACCTCAGTAAACAATTTTCTGAAGACTTCATGGGGATAAATCTATTGGTAGTTTCAGATCATATTTATTAGGACATTAAGTCATTGCAAACTATGGTTCGTAAGTGAGCATCATAGTCGCTCATGAAAGACCATCACAAAAACCTATGATGGCGATGACCAGAAATGCTCAACTTAAGGGACTTCACACACAACGGTGGCTACGCCAGTCTTTTAGGCTTTCTCTGGCTGGAACCAAAACCTCATTTAATTAGCAGGGACACAATTCCTCAGTGCTATTCCTGTTGTATGTTGTCTGCATTTTAACATGTGCAGATTTATGTTTATTCACCACTTATTCTTTTCCTGTTTCAGGCGATCTGTCTTGTGCCATGATGATGTCAGTAGATGTAACCAATCGTAATGGCCCCGCTGTCACACCCCCCACCTCACTCAGTCTTCGCTCCTCACACAACCAGCTACTCACCAGCGATGTCATCAAACAAGGGTCTGCCACGCCTCCTAAATGCCGAAAGAAGTATGCACTTACCAGTATCCAGTCCGCCATGGGCCTCGGTGAGGCAGTGCCACCTTCATCATCACCTCCATCATCATCCCCATCACAGTCCTCAACTCCCAACAATCCCAAACTAGCAAAGAATGGGGCAAACCAGCTCCGTAAAGCTGGCCAGGACCACAACAAAAACACGACTGGCCCTGAGTCGAATGAGCTGGAGTGTAATTCAGAAGTAATAGCAGATGACCTTAATGTCAACGTAGCAGAGGAACAAGACAGTCACACTCTCACCAATAATGACCGAGAGGAAGACGACGACCTTCACCCAGACACTCACAGTGATGCAGAGGCTGAGCAGAGAACAGAGCCTGACATGGACTGTAACATAAACACGACTGCGGAGCTCATACCGAGCAGCAGCACAGCGGACTTGGACTTGGACTTGGACTTGGACTCAGAGGATACCAATGACATCAGCATCCTGTCCGAGAAGGAAATGATGTCAAAGATGAAGATTGAGGAAGATGAGATGGTGGAGGAACAGGACGATGAGGAGAAGAAGCCTTTACTGACAATAAACAGCGAGCCTCCAGTGAAGAACCACAAAGTTTCTCCAGGCCTTGAACTCATCTCTGACTTCCACTCAAATCTCAAGCTCCTCAAATCAGGCAAGAACTCTCCGGTACCCCCTCCTCCATCCCCACCCAGGCAAGCCAGCCCAGAAGACACTCCCCTGCTCTCCGTGGCCTCCTGCCCCTCCTCTTCCTCCTCATCCTCATCTCCAGAGACGAAGAAGGACAGAAGAACTGGCGCGAAGACAGACTGTGCTTTGAACCGCATCCAGAATCTGAACCCCAGTGACGAAGAGCTGAGCTGGACTACCTTGTCGCAGGAGAGCAACTCTCCAGAGGAGACAGGTACGTACAAACACACACACACATACACAAAAAGAGCCCACGATGGTAATGTAGTAAACTTTACTGTTATTTACGGATATTTGGCATAGTTTTCATGTGAGCCTATGTCAGCTGCTGTGGTATGTATTTTTTTTCCCCTCCTCCTGTGCACTGTATGGTGGTTTCACCGTCCTCTCTGTTGATGACATGTTTCCATTTAGGGAGACTGTGTGCGTGGGTATGTGTACATGTGTGTGTCTGTGTGTGTGATTGCACGCGCTTGCATGTGTCCCTGTGTCCATGTGTGCATACAGAGCTCAGGCATTGCTGAAACAGAGTAATCAGGGCCCCATCCTCCATTAAATCCCCCAGAATCTCTCAGGGACAGGAAGTGCCCCTATAACCTCATGGGGCTTGGCACGCCATTTCAGCTGTGTCCTGTTTCAGACTTCATCCTGAGTGAGTGTGTGTGTGTGTGTGTGTGAGTGAACCAGCCTTGCATTGGATTACTTATAAGTTGATACAAAAACTAGCTGACATTATCTCTGTATGTTTGATTTTTTTTCCATCTAAAGCTCCACTGAGAGGAGCTGCTGTCCTCTCCACTGTAGTACCTATTATTCTTTATTGATCAGCTGCCCTCACCTTCATCACTTTTATCTGTGAATGTGAACATGTGCTCTCAGCAGCTATTACATAATGTTGAACACATCTGTAGAGCTCCAGTATTGCAGTTGAACCTTCCCATATGGACCTGTAAGCTGTATCAAGCGAAAGCTGTAGTCTGTTGTTAGTGTAACATACAGAGAGAGGTTATTATAGTTAATTAAAAATAAACTATGTGAAAAGCCAAACCCAAACTGAGATGACGTTGTGTCCTAACAAAACAGCTAAAATAAAAATATACAGGAAATGTCTTTTATTTTAAGCTTGTTTTTTTGTGTTGTATTATTATAGAGTACTGAACTTTTAACAAATGCCACTCATTAAAAACTAAAACTAGCATTGAAACTAATAAAGACTAAATTAATACTCAACATTTTTAAATAAAAATTTAACTGAAACAAGCAAATCCACTGTAGAAATTGACTGAAAAATATACAAAATAGCTGTAACCCTGAGAGACAGAGTGACTGAGATATTATTAGTTGTTCAATTTATGTTCTTCTCAGCCCAACACGATGGGCATGTAATGCGCCACTGATTCATATTTAATATGTAAATATAGAAAAGAAGTCAAATATATCTGTACTTTTTCTGTCCTCGGTGAATTTGCAGATTAGTTCTCTGTTTAAATGTTTAGCTATAAAATGTCTATATTATATGAAAATGAATGTCCATCACAGCTTGATTTTTCAAAATAAAAATCTCACTGTTTGACAGGCCAAAGCTAAAGCTACTGAGCTGTCTGTCCGATCAAACAAGGTTCAGCAAATCCTTAAATATGAGAAGCTGAAATCATTGATTGAGCAAAATAGCTGCTCATTATTCTCACTTTTTCCTTTGTGTGTTTGTTTTTTACAGTAATTAGGAATCTTCTTTGTTAATGAAAATGTCTTCTTAGTTAAACGTCTGACGTCTGCACTAATTGCTAATCTGCATCATTACTGGTAGGATAAACTTTGGGGTGAATTTTGAGAAAAATTCCTGAAAGTCATCACCTCTTTTGTGGGCATTCTGTTTCTTATATATGCATGCTCCTACCTCTATAGCAGGCCTGTTCAGTTCATTGTGTTTCTTTGCCAGCGTAATGTTAAAATCTGTGTATGGAATTTATTTGGACAGTTAAAACTCTGGGGGTTGTGCTTTAGTGTAAGATGTACAAAACAGATTCATCTCCTGCAGAGCAGCAGCCATCACCTGCGACACAAGCCCCTGCCATTTGCTGGCTTCATCAGTGTTTTGTTGCCATGCTGTGATTAAGACACAGGTCCCTTTAGTGTTCCTGCAGTCATACAAATAAAGCCTACAGAGTAACAGGGGTGCGTGTCTGAAAGTGGCTACGATCTCAGCCCTAAACCGTCCTGTCATTCTGAGTTTGTGAGTTGAACTGCTTTTTGCTCTTTTTTTAAAAAATGTATTTTACTTTTTGCTCTCTGATGACTTAGTCTCTCTCAAATTGAGGGCTCTGAGCATCTGCGTATGTCATTTCACTACAAGTTGGATTACCAGCAGCTTGCATTCTGGGACTTTTCTGTTCTACTGCTATGCTGTCTGGATTTCAGAATTACATTTTCATGTGTTCGTTTGTCCAGAATTTCCATCTCGGGACAAGCATTGCAAATTAGTTTAGGCTATCGATGTTGTGGTGTATGTGACAGTTAATGTTACACACTGTGTCCCAGCGCAGATAAACAGTAAATTAAACTCATCGTCTTTGAAATGCATCGTTGCTTATTTTCTGTGTCATTTAAGAGAGAGAATTATCTCTCATCCGATACCCTTAAGTTTATCTGATAATGTTAAGTTTTGAGCAAATTAATATGTTTGTAGTGAGAAATTAAGGAAGGGGACAAATAACTAGTTCAGTTGTGCATTTCATGAGCTCAAGTATCTACCCAACACCTAGTTGCCCATACTGTAGTGCCCCCTGTTTGCTTCTGTCACACTCACATTGACAAATGTGTGTTGTTCTCTCAGCAGTGTGATAGATTCCTCTGTGGATGTTGTGGGTTGGAGGGCTGTTATGACCCTGCTTTCACACAGGGGAG
>VUQK01043713.1:6534-17101 GCA_015106715.1 Bujurquina vittata | reverse complement strand
CACACACACACACCTGCATAACAAATTTAAGACAGTCCTTTAAGCTGTGTTTATAGAAGTCTAACATTGTCACACAACAGCATGCATTGTAAAGCAGAATTCATGGTACAACATTCATGCCAGTTTGTGTTGGTGTTTGGCTGCTTAGAATGAAGTATTTTGGGATATGCAACTATGCAGTCCTCACAAAAACCAACAGCACGTAGCTTGATGGTGATGACTTCATAGGTCAGATGCTGATTGGAGCGACAGTAAAAAAGTTAGTTTCTGCTTTAATCTGACTTCAGGCTGGAGCTATGCTAATGGACCAACAACAGTAGCTTACAGAGCAGTTGTTGCACTTTTTTGTTACCATCCCCACTGACTGTGCACAGTTACAACTCGTAGACAACGTTCCGCAGTAGTATCAGAGTACAGCAAAGCTGGTCACTTAACTCGTGCACAGAATAATAGAATCCTGATTAGTACAAAAAAAGCAACATGTGATATCCAAAGTGTGTTTCAGCCAATCGTACATCTCTCTGTCACCTCTGTCACCTTGTTTTTAACTCTCCACCTCTCTGATCCTCCTCATCCTCGCACCCTCCACTGGATGCGATAGGGAACGATCTGGAGGTTGCCAGGACAACCAAGAGAGGTTGGAAAAGAGGAAGAAAGTAATAAACCTAGAAATTTGATAAGGATGACTGTGCCACATTTTAGCCTCCTTCCATGTGCCCGGCTGCATGTTTGTTTTAAACAGGAAAGGGAGGGCAGGCTTTTTTGTTGTTGTTGATGTGGCTGATGCTCCAGATAGAGAGAGCAGCAAACACTGCTCAGCTGCAGGGGGATTCACAACCTCCTTCACCCTCTCGCTCACCCTCCATATTTGTCTTTCATTCCTGTTTTCCTCAGTCCCAGTCTGTCCCTCCTTTTTTTTCTTGCTCCTCCTCTCATTCACTCTTTCTCCCCTCTTTTTTTCTGCCTCTCTTTTCACGTCATGTTTTCTCTACCTCTCTGCCTCGATGTGTCTCCACGTCCCCCTCCCCACCTCGCTCTCCTTACCCCCTCTCTTGCAGTGTCCCCCTCACTCTCATCTCTCCTTCTCTCTCTTTCTATCTCTGTCTGGGGTTTTCTCTTTGGTTACAGCGCTGGGTTTTGCTGTATGAGAGGCAGCTAGCTAACTATGATGCTGGGAAAAGACTACATGCTGGCCATTGTGATTGTCAATTACGAGGGTAGGTGCATTTTATGGAGTTGGCTGGAAGCTACACTGTTTTCTTAGAGTTTAAATGCTGTCTAAGCATGTGTGCAGGTGTGTGTGTGTGTGTGTGTGTCTCTTCCAACATGGGGATGAAGTTGATCTCTGTTATGACATCGTCTGCAAAAAAAGAATCTGGTTTTATTGCTGTGTTTATGTGTTTCTTGGTCTAGCCATACTGGCGTGCATGTGTTATCTGTGTGTGTGTCTTGCTCCAGAAGCTTGCCCCCCCCCCCGCTCAACTGTACTCTGGCATGAAGCTGCATGCTAACTGAGGCTATCACAGGCTAACTGCTACGTAGGTACCCATTTCCACCAGCTGCGTAGGTGCACTTTAACTGCCAGCATCAGTGTGAGCATGCTAAGTCTTCTAATGCCATTTCCTTACTTGCCACATTGCTTGCAGAGAGTGACACTGATAACTTCAAATCATCATACAGCACTAAAGCATTTCCAGCCAGACCTCTCCTCTCTCTTCTGCACCCATCAGTGTGTTTCTCTCTAATCTTGTTTATGCAGATGCTTTAATCCACATCCAGTACTCGTCTTATGCTGGCACCCATTCTAAGTCACAATCTTTCCTCTTCCTCACAGCAGACAGAGACACTCAGATTATCTCTCTTGTAGTTTTATTTGCACTGACCTATTTTTTTTCCCCCTCATGAAAGACTCAAACTCCCAGCAGTCAGTGCTCCACAGCTCCTTGCTCTAATGCACGGTCTTGAACGCTGAGAGATGTCCTTATCACCCAGTGTGTGCATTTTGATAAGTGTTCTGTGATTTATGCTACTTCAGATAAACTGAAGTCTTAACTTATCCCAGTGCGCGCGCGTGTGTGTCTGAGTACATCTGGCCCGACACCATTTTCACAATGACATATAGCCTGCTGTCATGGCAATGGGCCTACGGGCTGTGTTTCATCTGCATGGTCAGCAGTTCGAAAATTCCTTGCAATCACACCAACCTACATAAATACACACAGCACCAGCTGACCGGTCCCTCAGGGCTTATATCACCTTTATGAGTTGCTACATCTCTGATGTAGTTTGGGATCATCTTTACTATGGCTGCCGTGATATCAGCTTTATGCACACAAAGATCCCATCAATACTTAGGTGGGTGTGTGCTGCCAGGAAACTGCAACCTTCAGATGAGATGACATTTTGTGCAAGAGTGGAGAAACATTAATATAAGTACTCTAAGTCCATCTCCACAGAGGGTGTGTGTGTGTGTGTGTGTGTGTGTGTGTGTGCGTGCGTGCGTGCGTGCGTGCGTGCATGTGTGTTTCAAGGTAACAGCTGTAGTTCCTCTAAATATATCACTGCCCAATAAATTATGCTAACAGACATCTGCTCTGTTTGCTGATGTTGTGTTCTGTTAGTGGAGGAAAGTTTAGTTTTCACATAAATCTAAGCGCACTGAACCAGTCCAGCTGAGTTAAGCACTCAAGAGTTTCTATTTGGTTAAAATTACAAACAGGGCCACGTGTGCTGGCGGTTTGAGCAGATATTAATAATTTTGAGTTTTTCCCCAGCTCAAAACAGGACTTTGAAGGTGACCACACGTGTAACGATGATCAGTTAACATGTAATTAAGGCACTGACTCTGTGTTACATTATTTAAGTCGACGTATTTTACTGCTATTGCTGGCCACTATATAAACAAAAAAATATATTGAAGCTTTGTTAGATTAAACCCCACTTAAACAACTGATTGAGAATATTTTTGTTACAGTTCTGGGGCAAAGATTTTCTGTGCAGAAAAACGCTATTTTAAACCAAAGATTATTGCACCTTGTCTTTCCACTTCATTTTGCTGCACTTAGAACAATGACTGCCTTTTTTTGAATGGAGTTTAATATTGTTTTGATTCTGTCTAACTTAGGACTTTCCTATGAATAAAGTGTGACGGGAGAACACAAACTACACTGCTAAATGCTGAGTTTAATATGGTGTAGAGGTGCTATAATTGAGGTTTATACAAGAATTCAGTTGAATTCAACTTTACGTGGTGCCAAATCATAACAACACTGTAAGGTAAAAAGACCATAAATAAAGCAGGAATGTTTGTTTGGTGCATCCATGGCTGTCTACCCTGTTCCAGGTTGGCTTTTATTTCAGAAAAAACTTTTGATTCATAATCTGATACAAAAAAAAAATTGTGTGCACAACGTAAATGCATGTAAATCAAACAGCGCATTTATCTAAAACAAGGTTTGAGGAAGAAGTTAATACAGTTACTAGGGTCAGAGAAGAAAAAGCTCATTTGTGTCATGCTGAAGAAATTGTAATACATTTAAATCCTGATTGGCTTGCTCACTGAGAAGGCATCTCAGTTGTCATAGATGTGACAGAAATGCTCATATCAGTGTGTTTGGGAGTTATTTTTTTTGGCCTGTGTGATATCCTTCATTTAAAAATGTGCACAGGTTTGTTTAACAAATGCTGCAACATCACTTAACAAGCCTTGCTCAGTCTGTCGTTGTGCACATGGAGACACGGTTTGTTATGAGGACAGCTGCAGCAGATGCTGATAATCCAGCTCAGCTGTTCACATAGCTCACTGTGGGTTAACTTTGATTTAACCAGCCCCCCCATACATTCAGGACAATGAACCATCCAAATGTGTGTTTTTCCTCCACCAGATATCTGGAGTGAACAGTCATTCCAGACAGACCCTGACCTGCCTCCAGGATGGAAGAAGATCACAGATATGGCTGGTATCTACTACTGGCACATTCCTACCGGCACCACTCAGTGGGAGCGGCCTGCCACCAATCCACCTCCACCTGGACAGACAGAGTCCTCAGACCTGGGTGACCACTCAGCCTCAACACCACGTAAACACTCCCTGGGATCACTCAGCCCCTCACCCACTCCTGACCATGAGGTGAGAGACATTACAATAAAGTGACAAACACCCTTTTAGGTCTGTGCTTGCAGCTGTTTATACTATATATAATCTCAAATGGCATTAGACTGACTCACACTTCCAAAATGCTTTTGTTTTTTTGTGTGTGGGTGAAAACAATCAACAGTAGCGTTTCAAGGTTATTGTTGCTGAAGGCTCTATCCGCAATAAACTGCATAAACACCGGGAGTGTATAAAGACTGACTGACAGCCCAGTGCACAAAATCATTGGTCGGGGATGGAATGATTGGCTCTGCCTGACCGGTGAAACTGAGGGAAAAACATGCGTTTAAAAATGCAAAACATCGCAGTACATTCTGAAGAAGGCCATCAATTCACAGCATTCATGAAGAGATGAGGAACGTAATGGAGTCTGACATTTTGATTTAAAAACAAAGTAATAAAGTTAAACTTCAGTGCAGTGAATGAAATGTATGGATTACTGGCAACAGTGCGATTTAGTTAATAATCAATCTCCTCCACTGTTAATAACTGCTGAGCATTAATAAAACTGGAAATGTCACAGCAGTAAAAATGAAAATATTTATTTTAAGCTTGGGATCAGCATAAATCAATAAAACCACACGCAGCAGAGAATAATTATGAGGGAAACTGTAATAACACGTATGTGGGAAATAAATTAAGCACTCTGTGCTCTTCTTCTGGAAAAAATATGTACACGACCTGTACCCAATATTACTCTGAGATTTTTAGGAACAGGTATTTACGTAACAGATGATGAAATCAGATTTTTAGGACCAATCGGTGCTGCTGACAGTAATGCTATCATATGCAAAAGCAGAGTTTTTGACAGATATTCGACAAGATGTGTTAAAGAATGTGTGTGTGTTTGTTTTTTAATACTGTAATACCCTTATCTTTGCATACATTTATAGTCCAGCCAGGCGGAGATCTTCTTTAGGGGGTCGACCCGATCAGGCAGCACCACCTCTGACAGCTCAGTGGAGCCTCTCTCCACTCACGAGCCCACCCTCCCCTCATGTGGATTTGTCAACAGCTGCTACTTTGTAAGCAACCAATGTATTTCTCTTTCATTGTTTTTCACTGAAGTCTATAATATTCACCTCGGTTTGTAAAAGTTATTTTCATGTTTCCATATGCTGGTTTTAGACAGCACGGTTTTAGACAGTTTCATGTAAATATGCATCGAGGCAGCTGGGTTAAGGAAGTGAGGAAGAAAACCCCTGAAGCTCCAGTCCAGTTGCAGAAGACAGGAACAATAAGCCAATCAATCAGTCAATCATGGAGAATGATGGGTGGAAATGGAGAGAGGAAAGGAGATGGATAGAGAGTGGACCCGTGTAGATAAAATATCGATCCAGTGAGAATGGACTGATGTTGACAGATGGATGTGCCACAATCTCATTCTGGCACATCCGGCTGATTCGATTGACCTCCAGACTGCTTGAGTATCACCCAGCTGCAAAAAAATGACAAAATGGCAAGCAGACCAACACGGTGCAGTAGCATGTCACTATGGAGATTCTCATCGTTTCTCTCTCTCTGATGCCTGTCCAGCCTCGCTCCACATCTCTGCAGGGGATGCCCGATCAAGATTTTCGCTCTCAGCATTACGAAGATGAGGACAAGGTAGGATCATTCTTTTATCATCTTTCGTCAATTGTTTTGAAAATGATTTCTGCTGCACCTCTGTGGATATTACTGTATTTGCCTCCTCGTGTCATATAGAGAGCAGGTGGTAAGTGTTTGGACTGTGACACTGATTTGACTCCATGCTTCAGCACACTCAAATGAAACAACGGCTGTGAATTACACGCACACGCAAGTGTAATGATGAAGACCTCAGTTGCACTCTGCAGTATTATATCAATTTAACAGTATGGCTTTTATTATGGTTTTCTAGTTGGATTGATGTTTTTCCTGCCTTTGCTGAGGGTCACATAATTACTGCATCTTTGTTAAAATAGAGCTGAAAACGAGAACTTATTCATCAGCTATTTCAGATCCTTTATGCTTCAGTAAAGATTAAAAGCAACAGAAACAGTGTCGTCGTCTAAACAGTTGCCAATGGATCCTGTATGTTTGCGTTGCTCACATTCTACTAATGAAGAATCAGCAGATTCTCAGTAGCGAGGTGACTGTTCAATGGGAGCAAAACAATGAGGGAAAACATTCAAAGTCCGGTTGGACCGTCCTTGGCCTTCTCACTTTTATTAGAGAAATGTTTTGCTGCTTTGCTCCTTATTGCAACACCATCTGGGTGTGGTGAGCTAACAACATTGTTCTGTCTTTATCCCCCTTGCCCCTCCCTCCCACCTTTGACTCCCAATCCTTGACCCACCACTATGTGTGTTTGTGTCTTAACGCTGAATATAGAAACAGATGTGGAGTGAGTTTGGCGGAAAAATTGATAGTGAAATGTGGAAGGCAAGTATGATGCACTCGGTGTCAGTGAGTCTTGTTCTTGGTCTAACCTCAACAACTATTTGAGTGTGTGCATTTATGCATCCTGTGCTAAAATTCACTGCCTGGGCAAAAGCATGCGTGGCTGATGCTTTATCGTAAGAGTAACTGCACAAACCGCAGAGTTTGATCATGCCTGATATGTAAGAACACGTCTACTTGGCTCCAGCAACACACCAAGCAAGGTTGTTTCTTTCTTTACATCATGCAAGTAAAATATTTTCATCTTTCTGTTCTCCTGGCACAGATCTGAGTGTGTTCGCACAGAAGTGTGTGTACATACTACGTGTTAACTTTCTTTTCTGGATGCAGCATGCCCCATTACACATAACACACCAATGCCATTTATTCATCCAGCAGCAGCAGCAGCATTCGCTCCACACTTGGATGCATGCTGGCGTTCACTGTCAAGGGTCAGAATTTACATTTGCTTCATGTCTTCGTGTCTTCTCCCACAGGACCTGTACCCTGTGAATTTTATGAGAGTTATACATAGGTGTTTCAGTTTATAGTGGTAATATTTCTGGACATTGCCACAGATTTGGCTGGAGCAAAAATCCCAGAAGTCCTATGAAAATCATCAGTTTTTAGGAGAGCTGGATGAAATCCAACCATAGGAGAGGACAGAGTTTTTATTGATAATAGGATGCAGGAATGCCAACTAAAAAGATAAACAATATATTCATATTAAGACTGTTAGGATAATGCCAGCTCCTCTTCCTGCTACTTCTTATTACATTAAGATTTCTTTATCACAGTTGAATCTAACTACACTCACTGTCCTGTCCGATCATTCTTTTTCTTTTATTTAGGAGACTGGTGTTTCAATGGCAGAAGCCACTATCAAAAACATTCAGTCTGCATTCCCATACAGTGTTACAGGTTCCGTGTGTAAAAGGAGCTTTAGGGTGGAACCCCTCTGGCCAGAGGTATGGGGGCTTATTTTGGTATTGTTTTATGTATGTGCATCAGGACCTGCAGGCAGCCACGGTGAACCCTGACCCCAGCCTGAAAGAGTTTGAGGGTGCTACGCTTCGCTACGCATCACTCAAGCTCAGGTAAAATACAGAAGACACAAAAATCCAGTCGCCTCGCTGCATGAATCTCTGAAAGCCTGCAGACCTACAGGTATCACACAGATTCCCTTGTTTTTAATTAAGCTACATCTCTCTGCTGTCTCTTAGTTTCTCTGAGCTTGTATTTAATTAAAGTTGAATGGGTTCAGACAAAGCACCCAGTTAAACCTTCTCCTCAGGAAAAGGGTCCATGTTCTGTTAGTGTATTGACTGCCTGTAGCTCCTGTGAATACACACGTTGCACAGAAACCTTGTTAACACAGCAGCTAATGTTTGGTAATGATATATCGCTGCTGTTCAGACAGACCCTGGATGGCATTTTTAAAAACCTGTTGTGTGTAAACTTTTTTCAGGAGCCGTCCAGCAGCAGAAGAAGAGGACTCCAGCAGCATCAATAGTGACCCTGAAGCAAAGGTAAAGGGTTTTTTTTCTTCACCTGACTCGTGATCTGGTCCTGTTGGTACAGGATGAGTTTATTTTGTGAAAGAAGAGAGAGTTTGCCCCCCAGTGGTGGAAAAGGAAAATACAGACATGCGGCACATAGGTGACCCCTCTGAGCATCCAGACAAAAAATTCAAATGAGACATTTAAGCTTTTAAGGAGTCTCAGGCTCAGTAAAACGTGCAACCCGGGAGAATGCCATTCAGCTGCAAAAGGTCACCTCAGGGTATAAACTTAATTTTACATTACACAGCATTACACAGACCCACTTCATTTTGTCACAGCCTGCAGCAGATTTAAGTGAGGCTGAAATAAATTAACACAAACCACAAAAACAGCAACTCATATTTATACACTCCAATACATGCACTTTTCTATATCTATAGATTTACCTATGCATGTCTATATTGGCGTACACACATATAATACATGTGGGGTTTTTTGTGTGTGTATGTGTGTGTGTGTGTGGGGGGGGGCATTTCACAGCCAATTTCATGATGAGCCCTCACACAACCGGTTGTGTGAGGAGAGGGGGCATCTGATGTAAAAAAATCTGCTAACTCAACTCATGCAGATTTGTCCACTGTGGTGAATAAGGGAGCAGCCAAAAGATGCAGTACATGCTCATGCTGCAGTATTGTTTGGTGTTGGTCCTGTTTGCAACCTAGTGTACTCAATCACATTGAAAAAGGACAAAAAGGGAGTGGTGGATGTTGTTTATATAAATAAATAGAAGTAACATGTGGTACTCATTGTATGTTTATATACAGCAATATGCATTTACATCCATGTGTGATTAATCCATCAGCTGTCCAATGCTACTCCTATCAGCCAGAGGCTGTTCATCCTCATTAAGTATCTAATTAAATATTGCTATGCAATCATGTAGTAAAAGAGTAGCTTGAATTTTATTACGGTTATATGACAGTAACCAGCAACTAATAAAAATGCATATAATTGTGGGAAATCAGTTCATTTTGTGAGCTGGACTAATTCACAAGGCTTGAAATCCCATTACTGTAAATGAATTTATAGTTATTTATCTGAAGTTACACTCTTGATATTTTCCCTAAAGACATTATACTTTATACTTCACAGGTCAATGTGTCAAATATGATGCTTGAAGTATCACAGTTTGGAAATATCAAACAATTTGCTAAATCAGGTGCATAAATGCTACAAATGGGGCATTTTAACCTGTTGGTGGGTGGTTGCTAGGCATCATAATGAAATCATGGTATCTGGTATAGATTAGAACTGTCAGTTGCCTCGTCATAGTGTACAAGGATTTCCATTTTCTTTTAGTTCTCTTTATTGAATCCATTGTTGTTTCTTATTTCCCTGGTAAAAATTTGTTGGTTGGTGTCCGTTCCCAGCCTTCACTTTAGCAGCGGTGACACTGCAATGAAGACCTGACACAGACACATACCTTCAGCTTAGGCTGATATTGTGGCAGCGCACACTGACAGTCACGTATTAAAGGAAACAAATTGCCCATTGCAGTAATAAGATTGGAGTAATTCCTTTCCCACTTAGAACAAAAGTTAACTACATATTAGATCTCACTCTGAAGCCTTTTCTGCCTACCAGAGTCTAGCAGAATGTGACCGCATTAGACCAAATTTGCCACGGGTTGGTGTGACAGACGGGGGTTATTTACCGTCTGTCTCTGTCTCCCTCCCTGACCTATATAGCATGCAGAGTGCTTTCTGAACGGCCTGTGGAAATCAAATGAATACTTGATGAAGGGCGGATGGACTGGGCTCTCTCCTCTCTTTGTCTTTACCTACCAACATCCTACTTTTTTCATTTGTTTACCCTTGTTTTCTTCCTTTCAAAATTAAAGTTGTTTGACTTTATTTGAGAGGTTTGTGATTGTGAAGTTACAAGTTCATAATGTCGGCTGTGTCATTCTAAACAAAATGATTCTGCTATTAAAAGTAATGGAGAGGGAAAAAGCTGTTTGTGTATGTAAATTTCCAAACAGCTGTGATGCTGTGTAAAATGTATACGAAAACCAAATTTAGTTATTTACAAAGACTGAAAAAAATGATTATTTTTATTTATTTTATGAATGATTACTGCCATGTTGCGTCACCTCTTTATTTAACAACGCTCTAAGCATCTGGGAACTGCGGAGGTTTTCTGCTGCAGTTGTAAAAGAGGAACGGACCGCGGGCAGCTCAGTTTAGCACCCGGCTCTTTCATTATGGAGCCGCACAGTTGTCACACAGCTCCAAGAAAAGGTTTGACGCTCTGGAATTACCAGGATTTCTGCATTGATTGCTCATAAAATGTGGGCTCCTATTTATGAAGTCACAATAAATGAAGGCTCTTCATTTAATAGCTTTTAATCTTGGTCGTTATTTAAAGTGCTTTTAAGCCCCCCCCCCCCCCCCCCCCCCCCCCTCCCCCTCCTCCCCTCCTCCCCCACCCCCCTCCCCCCTCCCCCCAC
>VUQK01043711.1:18725-29220 GCA_015106715.1 Bujurquina vittata | reverse complement strand
AATACGTTTCTACTGCAGGTCTATTTTTAGTCGCTAATCAGGGATTAAAGCATAAAAAACATTTTGACGGAGCCCCTCGGTACTGAGGGGGTGGAGAGGGGGGCTAACAGCACCTAACGATCGCTAATGCTAATGATAGCCTCCGCTAGCAAACTGGTTACAGCGATCCTTTCTGGTGGCTACAGCTGAGGTTAAAAAAAACAAATAACAGCTGACAGTCTCTGCATAGCGAGCGCAACACACGCGCGCGGGCGCACACACGCACACTCACAGCACAGAGCAGCGGGGGCTCGGAAAAACTCGTAAGCGATCCACTCAGTGTCGTTTTTCCAAGTCAAGCGCTTGCGAGCGTAGCGAGATCACGGCTGCATTGTGAATGAACCTGCCCGTGCTCTGTGGTGGATTGCAAATTGCGATGAAATGAGTGATACAAGTGCAAACGGCGAGAATAGCAGCAACCTAGCTGGGGCGGAGCGCGCTCCTATTTGCTAAATGCAGCAAGAGCAGAGGTCCCAAAATGAAGCGGTGAAATCCTCAGCCCGGCGCAAGGGCGTCTCAGCAAGGCGGTACGCCTTGCAAATAACTGCTAGCTAGAACACTGTAATTGTTTGTAAAGCTACTACAGAGTACGTGTTATGTTATGATTGCAAAGCTAATATGGAAATCCTCCTCATTTTTGTGAAATCCACAGTGGCTTTTATAATCCTCTGTAGAAGAACTCTGTGCTAATTTAAGACTGCTGCTGTGTCACACCAAGCATTAACCACAGATTACAAAATGTAACCTTAAGCTTAAAAATTTCTGCCTAATAAACTGGTTCAGATACAGGACCCACAAATATGGGTGTAAACAAATGGGGCCCACCTTCTTGACGTCCACAGTGGCTCTTAGGCCGTCTTGTACAGCATGGGAAACGGGCAGAACAATACCCCCTGCAGTGGAAGTGGTGCGGGTGATATGAGCCTCAGGAACAGTCTCCATGCGAGGGCGTTTGGCCTCCATGGCGTCATGCTCAGGCTGGGCTGTGACAGAGTGAAACTGCTGTTCATAACCATGGCGTCTCTCTGGAGGCCTGGAAAAGAAAAGTAAACGAGAAATTTACAGATTTATCAGAAGCTGCAACTCGTTGCAAGAGGGGAAACCACTCTAGAATGAAACCTAAAATGAAATAAAGCATCTAATGAACCCTAAAAAGCAGTTTGGATGTTGAATACCAAGCGCAGACCTTTCAGTTCCAGGGTGGAATTCAGACAGTAAAGAGGGTCTTCTGCGACCCTGTGGATCCTGCATGTGATTCCGGTAGTCTGGGAGAGGGAAATCCTAAAGGCAAGAGGAAAAGTTTATAAAAACAATCTCGTTCAAGTTCTTGACAATATGAAGCAAAATGTAAATCAATACACAAAAACAATCACCACCCCACATACCACCATAAACTATAAGCACCTCACAGATAAATCCTTACAGGGAGGCAAGGTCCACTCTACAAAAGCGACACATTTCTGTGAGGCAACAGTTTTAATCAATAAAGCTGTCTCCGCTGCCTGCTTCATTAATACTTTTACACATGAACTGTAACCTGAAGCACAATTATTGGCATCAATGGTTTATTTTACTACCAGCTCATGTAAGCAACTTCACTGGTTGTGCAATGGCTCTGAGCACTGTCAAAAGCTTTGTGAGGGGCACACTGATCATTTAATTGTAATGCCCCCCCAATGTGAGTCTAGCCAAGGACCTCTGCTGCGTCTCACCCCAAGCATGCACATACACACACGCTTGCAGCCCCACCCACTGCATTTCCTGTAAGCTCTCTGTTCTACTTAATCTAATAAAGGCAACTCGATGGACATTTTTACCACCAACAACAACTGCAACTCTGAGCAGACCGCCAACAATGCCAGCAATCAAGAGATTTAAATTCTAAATATTTAAGCTAATTAGCTTTGCTTATTTGGTTAGCTTACATAATTTTATTTGTTGGTTTATTTAACAGGGACATTGCAGATGAAAAAACAAAACACTGTTGTAAATGTGGCAGTGTTATACATTTTCATCTGTGGCCTCTAATAAAACAACAAGCTTCACAAATTTAACAGCAGAAGTGGGGAGGGGGCTTCATGTCGGTCAGAGTAGGCACAGAATACAACACTATGTCTAAGCTTACCAGAAATATACAAGAAATAAAAAATATATTCTAGTTCAAGGGCTGGCCTGAAGTGTAGCACATTAGTCACTGCACAATGAAATTACTGAAACCAGCAGCACTACCCCTCCTCTGGCAAACTAAAAGGAATGTTGTTGATGGCAAGAACATTGATTAAAACATTTCTAATAGTTCGAGGCTTTTATCCAAAGCCGTATGGGGTAAAGAACACAGAAATGCTATCAGCACAGTGTGACCGCCAAACAAACCTGAACAAGCAAATGCAGTTACAAGAAATGTTTCCAAATTCCCATTTTGTCCCAGATTTAAGCAAACAATCTGAATGCTCAGAAATGTCCCATGGAGAGTTTTCTGTGGAACTACGCTTCTACGAAATGTGTCACTGAAATTGTCCAACAAACATTATCCAATATTCTCAAATGAATGTGCAAAATGACAATACTTAAATACTACTGCGCAAATGATCATTCATATTTTTTCAGTGCGGAGATTACAAACAAATGTACTCAGTGTCAGTGCAGTTCTTAAATATAAAATTATCAATCTGCAGGTGAAAACTGCTTTGCAGTTGCAGAAAATGAAGTTTTCAGATGCAAGAGAACATGTAGTTACAACCACAGCTGTGTGTGGAAAGCTGAGACTCCTTAAAGCCACGCAGGAGTGAGATTGGTACAAACTCAACTTTGGGCTCAGCTTCCATACAAAGCTGGAACACTATATTGCCAATAGTATGTGTTCGTCTGCCTTCACACGCATATGAAGCTGAGTGGCCTCCCATTCTTAATCCATAGGGTTTAATATGATGTCGGCCCACCCTCTGCAGCCATAACAGCTTCAAGAGAGAAGGCCTGGCTCACAGTCTCCGCTTTAATTCATCCCAAAGGTGTTCGATTAGGTTGAGGCCATGACTCTGTGCAGGCCAGTCAAGTTCTCCCAAAAACAGAAAAAAAAGGGGGGAGGGGGGCACCCATGCAACATTTGCAGAAAACCACAATGTAACCTGCAGAGCTACCTGCTGTGATGACCCCTTGTGAAGAAGGAAGTAGCCAAAAGTAGCATTCTTTTACAATACCTTAAAGTAAAATTACCACATAATAGGAAACTGCATCAAGAGTGCTGGACCAATTATGACATATATGGTAGTTTTGCACTGCAGGGACTGAAGTGCACGGTGGGACTGGACACTGATTGGTGACTTTTCAAAAATAACACTTGTTCTGAGTTAGCTAATCTATCCAAGGCAGTAAGTGTGCTGCTCTCTCAAATGTCACCATCAACAACTTACAGAAGGGAAGATTTACCTGCGGGTGGCGGGTGCCGGGAAAGGTATACTGGACAGATTGCTGTGGGTATCGGCTCTGCTCGCTGCTGAAGCTCCCCTGACTCGGGGGGTAGCCCGAGCTACTGGACATCCTGGCTCAGTGCTAGCGGGCTGCGGCTGCTTCACGGATTGCAGAGTTTAGCTAGACCATGTTGGGAGACACGAACCACCTGCACCCAGACAAACATAAATGTAATTTTTAAAATATCTCATTTTAAAAAAACATGTGCACATATTTAAAAAAAAATTAATAAATTCTTCAGTACTTGAAAATAAAAAATATAAATTAAGATAAACTGACAACATTTAAGTGCATTTAAGTGCAGTGTTTTTCCAAGATTCCTGCTGCTGCAAAATCAAACAGATAAAGCAGAACTGAGAAATGAGTTATCATTTTGAGAATACTAGCAAATAATATGGTACAACATAAACACACAGGCACAATAAGGGAACATATAAATCCCAATGAGATCTCACTGGTTAATATGAACAATTAATTATCTGGGAGGAAAATATTGGCCCTAATCACTAACCTGCTGCCATCACCTTGTTGCCAATGTAGGCGATAAGGTTAAAACATAATCCAAGATAAAAAAAAAAAAACTCCAACATTACTTACCTAGACATGCATTTTAGCCAAAACTTTTAAACAAAACAAAAGAAAACAAAAAAATTAAGGGATGCTCTGCGACAAGTGCATAAAAAATTATTTTTCTTTACAGTGCAGCTCTAGGAAAAAAACAGTCCGTCTATCGATGAAAGAACAAAGGTGGCCACTTCAGATGTGGATAATTAATTTACCTTGATTTAATTGTGATGATTTCTATTAACCTAGATCTTTTGTTTTAGGTTGTGCAACTTACATGGAGCTCAAACATACAAAAAATGCACACGGATTCAAAATCATTAAGCAAAGCCAGGAACCAATATTCAGATTACTTTCATATCTGAAGCAGCCAAATCAAACCACGTACTTAGTAGAATCTATAATAAACAAGTTAAATGCCTAAAAGAGTTTTGAAATACAATCAAAAGCAACTGATAAAGAAAAAAAAACCCTCCAAATGTAATTTTAAGGTAACGTACTATAAGCTCAAACAAAAATAAGATATATGCAACAAAAAAAGTAGCTTAATAATAACCAGTAATAAAGCACAATTTATTTCTAAATTTAGATTTTATATTCCATCCATCCATTTTCTTCAGCTAATCAGGGTCACAGGGAGGCCTGGAGTCTATCCCAGCTGTTGTGGGATGAGAGGCGGGGTGCACCCTCGATAGGTTGACAGTCTATCACAGCGCTAACACAAAGAGACAAACAACCATTCACACCACCAGGCAATTTAGAATCGGCAACTAAACTAACATGCATGTTTCTGAACTGTGGAGATACCTGGAGAACCCACACAGGCAAGAGCAGAAGGCCCCATTTGGCCGGTAGATTCCAACAAGAAGCTTGTTGCTGTTAGCCACAACACCACCATGCTGCCCTACATTTTATATTCCATCCATCCATTTTCTCCTGCTTATAACCTTTTCAGGGTCGCGAAGAGGATGAAGCCTGTCCCAGTCTGTCGCAGGGCTAACATTCAGTACATTTTATATTAATAATCTAAATCTGCAAAATATTTGGCAACTTAAGCTTTAAAATAAATACAGACTCACTGCAGCCCTGCTGCAGGTATCACTGTTAGAAAGAGAGAGGTGGACAGCCATGAAAAACAAAGCACTGGTGGATGGGAGCAGAAAAATTGCTTCTCTTTCCACTTAAGTTATCTGAACAGGTGGTTTTATGAAGGCCTTTTATTAACATTTTATTGCGAAAATACTGACTGCAGGAAAAAAAATACTCATTTGTGAGGATTAATTTCAGCCAGCTTGAGTTGCAGGTGAGCTCGACTGGCCTACACAGGCAAGCAGCTGTCCAGTAAACTTGTCTGACATACTTCTTTAACAGGCCCGGGTCTTTGGTTACATTGAACCCTGATTATAACATCTGGATGACTGTAGAAAACTTGCATTTAAATGACAAATTATTTCCACATTGTATTAAAGACATTTTACACACAAAGCACAATACTAATTTATTTTAAATTAGGCTATTATCACCGTCAGCGAATTATACATTCCCATTTCTTGTACAAACAACCTACTGTTTGCTGAAAGGATTGGCTTTTTCTTTTTACATGGGAACTGTTTCTGTTCAGACGTAGTTTAAACTTTCCATTTGTGCTGCTCTTCTATCAAAAAAGTATCCCACAACTGTACCCAAGATTAACAATTTAGGCATTGCATTTAAGCAAAACGGAATTCAGAGGAACATTTGAGAGTTTGTTTTGGCTGCTCAGAATCATGTCACCCTCAATTAGTCAAGTAATGTACAAAGAACAAGAGGCAGGACAGAGCCAGGGAGCACTGTGACCCTTTCTGATGAATGGCTTCTCTCCAATAACAAATAATACACAACAGACACTTCAAAACTTTCCAAATGAATAAGATGTACAGCTTTTGCATTTTGCCAAAAATATTTATGTATAAAAACATGCAACCACAGCAGGCCTGAAAGGTGTAAGGAAAATCTGCCATGTGTGATAACAGTGTCGATATTACATGATACGACTAGCCATAAACAAATACCAAAGTGTGAATAATACTGCACAGGGCTTATGCATATGTACACTGCTAATCATTATTTGGAGCTTTGTTAACTCATAGAAATTCTAAGGTATTTTTGAACCTGTTTTTATTGAAAATGTCAGGCGTTCATGCTGAGTATGAATGCATAGTGCATGTAAAAATAAATAAATAAATAAAATAAAGACAATGATGAGCAGATTGCAATATGATTCTGCCAATGATAATTAAAATACTACTGAGCAATCAGCAGTATACTAAATGAATTCAGTCTGCATGCAACTTTCACCATTCCCTTTGTAAACCCTAACCACAGTCACAAATATTACGTCCATTATCATCTCAACAAAGCCAACACCAGACAGCTTGTGAATGTGGCTCTTAAATGTATGGGAGTCATTTAACCAAACCCAGGTAGGACAAATCAGCTCTAAGCAATTACAGGTCAAAATGTTCGAGCTGAAATTACAGAAACTGCTTAAAGAGATCCCAGCAGCACCACAGAGGCCTCAAATATTGCAACTTTTATTGCTCTGTTATACTGAGGGTGATCTAATTCAGTCCTACAGTCTTCTCCAGCCTCAGTTGAGTTCATTCCCACAAAAAAATAAGCAGCTAATCTAGTAAAGTTGATACTAAGTGAGAAAAAAGAAAAGAAAATGAAAAACAGGAACCTGAATGGGACCAGCTGACAAACAAACTAAAAACTGTTATTTAATTTTTTTTAAATCCCACGGATAATTATATTTTTTTAATATTTTCAATTTGCGTTTAAAACCATTATGAACACATGTGCTCTCAAAAGGAAAAAAATGACCTTCTGGGCCCCAAATGGCGATCTGTATTACAATGTTTCCTGTTTAGTAAGCATTAAATCACTTTTCTTAATATATATATTTTTTGTTTTCAAAACAAAACGGGATAATAGTAAACTCAACATTATAATCTGGTACAGCCCTGGTTAGTAATGCCGGTTATTTTAACTATAACAAGTTATTTTAACTTGCAAGCAAACCGATGATAGGAGTCATCGCTGAGACCTCTTTCATCCCCCTTAAAAAAACTGGCTGCATGCACGCTGACTCCTGGGTGTTCTCAACAGCCCTAATTCTAATTTTCTAAGCGACTCGGGTCGTTTTACCTGCAGAAGTTTCCGATTTACGATGTAAAAAACAATCCTGCTTTGATCAGCTTTCGTCGTATCGCGGTGAAGTTCTGGGTAAAGTTAGCAAATTATTTACAGTGGTCCCTGTGACAATGCCCACGCAAACACAGCAGCTGTGGTGACCTCCACGGCCCCAGACACAGGCGGGCATAGTGAAATACTGCTGCTGTGCGTTGTTATTGTTGTCTTTTAACTCCACACTGTCATATAAACGCAACTTGAACTGTAGCTTATCTCGATTTGGGGGGATGGGGCTATTTCTACAACAGAGAGCATCTCCGGAAATGCGTCAAAAACGTGCACGATGATAAAGGTCCGTTATCAAATATGTAGCACTTTAACGCTTCAGTATAGAATCATGGCGTTTAAGATGTTGCTGTTGTGTCACCAGCTTGCTAAGTTAGCCTGGATTTCACCTTTGAAATCTCAACCACGTCGCCATCTTGCAAGGCAGATTTTCAGCGTAGACCGGGGCGCTTAAATAGCGCGCTAATTAGACATAATGATGTACTGCATAGTAGCTATTGGTACTTACCGCATTGTTAGAAAATATACAAATGGCAGAGAAAGGTTTCCCTGTGCAGAAATATATGGCAATAGTTGATTGTAAATCCGCGGGTTATGGGCTGTGGACGACTGTGCAGACTGAAGGCTGCGCCGCATTTGTCGGTCGATGTCCTGGCAGGGTAAAATAGAATTTCCCTTATTAGAGTGAATTCCCAGTGTATTAATAGCCCTTAAATATATATGTATATATAGACAGGTAAATACAAATTTTAAGCTTTATAAAGCAAGGGACGTTTTGTGTCATTTACTAGACAAAGTTTTAAAATGTTCCTTTGGCTTTTTATATATCTGCAAGGACAATGGGATAGTGTGACGGCTAAATCGTCCCCTCATACACTGTAATGTTCTCAGTGGGTTTTTTAATTTCACTTTTCAAAAACGATTAACTCTCGATTTATGCAACGATATTAGTTTTACAGCTGATCTTTATTCAGAAACGCCACAAAATTATTCAGTTTCATGTTCACATAATAGATTGATTTAAACTAAACCGAAAACAGACGCCACGGTGACTCTAAAATTAGTAAAAAACGCTATCGTGGGAATAAATGTAGGAACATATCCTTGTTGAACTGTCTTAGTTGTTTGATTGATTAATAAATGAATAACGTTAGGAACAGAATAAAGTCTCCATTTGTTTTGTTGTTGTTTTAACATGTGGAACCATTTACACCTCAGGGTTTTGTCTTTACACGGACTGTTTGTGGTACCGGTCAAAATAATGACTTTGTACCTGGCTGTCATCATAATTTTGTCCTATTTAGCGTTGATAAAGTGCATCTACTCTCGACATCGGGGGACTTTGGTGCAGCATGTGCTAAGAAGAGACGCAGACAGCGAGGGTATCAGGGCTCTGGTTGTAACTGCGCATCCGGATGATGAGTGCATGTTCTTCGCGCCCACCATTGTACGGCTCGCTGAATTAAACGCCAGCATTTACTTGCTCTGTCTGTCTGAAGGTACGAAGACAGCACACTCACGCTTGCATAAATAATGAAAACAAGCCAGTATGAAGACACAGAAAATTAAATATTGCGCTTCCTGCTGACTGGCTAGCACCGGTATTTATATATATACGCGTCAAAAACTTTAATATATTTTTGAAAAAGCTGTCTTGTGACTCCTAGTTTCTGTATATTATGTGGGTAAATGCATACTATAAGATAAGGGAAATAGAGTTCAAATGCAATCAGTATAAAGTAGGTAATGTACTGACATTTATCAGCCAATTCACTAAATTTCAGAACTGTCATTGCTTGTAGTACTATTGAAAACATAATGCTGTGAAAGTAATAAAGAAAAGAAACCCTCATCGTTAGCCATACCATTTGCCACCTCCCCGAACCATGACATGCATATGTGAACATAGAGCAGAGCAAAGCACGGGGGAAACAGGTGCATTTCTTCATCAGGGGTGTGCGTACAAGGCTCTGTGCAGATATGCAGGAGCCCCCTAATTTGTCGGGCATTATTACACTACAGGTGTACCAACTTCTGATGCATTCTCCAGGTGTACAAGCCCCAATTCCATACAAATTTGGATGCTGTGTAAAATGTAAATTAAAAAAAAGAACGCAGTGATTTGCAAATCTCATAAATCCATATTTCATTCACAATAGAACATAAAACATAGGAAATGTTTCATTTTAAAAATGAAATGGGGTCATTTTGAATAAATGGCAACATCACATCTCAAAAAAGTTGGGACAGAGCCATGTTTACTACTGTGTGGCATCCCCTCTTCTTCCAACAAGTTATCAAACATCTGGAGAGCAGCTGCTGGACATTTGGGAGAGGAATGCTGTCCCATTTTTGTCTGATTGAGGATTCTAGTTGCTCAACAGTCCCGGGTCTTCTTTGTATATTTTTGTTTCAAAATGCTTCAAATGTTTTCCATTGCTGAAAGGTCTGGACTTCAGGCAGATCAGTTCAGCACCTTGACTCATCTACTGTGAAGCCATGCTGCTTTAATAGATCCAGTTTGCAGTTTAGCATAATCTTGCTGAAATATGCAAGGCCTTCCCTGAAAGAGATGAGGGGGAGAGATAGGAGCAGATATTGCACTAGAACATGTAAAGACCTTTCTGCTTTTAACACAGTGCTGTCTGAGTAAATCATTTGATTCTGTTTGTCTTCTCATTTTAGAAGGCATCCCAGTTGTAGACTATGTTAATTTTTCATATGTCTGTGTGCACCTTTCTGTTGTCTGCATGGTTTGTCCCTCTTTTAGTTTACTTCCTGTTGTATTTTTGAATGTTAGTTCAAAGTTAAAAATGCAGCTTTCTGCATTTTTAACTTTATACTTTTTCCACCCTCTTTATCGTCTGATTGGTTTCACCTGTTTTTCATTACCCTATTCTCCTTGCTGTGTATTCAGTCTGTATTGATTCCTCGTATTCTTCACCGCATCAGTCTTTCAGTTAGGTTAGTTTAGTTTATTGGCTTTACTTTTTCTTTACCACAACTGTGCACTGTTTGTGCATAGATGTTATTATTAAATACTTAGTTGTGAATTTGATATCTGCATTCTGCTACCTGCCTTAATCCTGGTCCACTCAACAACTTTGTAACCAAAAAGTTGGCTAGAAGGGACCCCCCCCCCCCCAATTTAAAACAATTAAAACTGTTACTTACCAACTTTATG
>VUQK01043711.1:1387-18705 GCA_015106715.1 Bujurquina vittata | reverse complement strand
CAAAAAATTTGCCTGGAAGGGCCCCCCCCCCCCAATTTAAAACAATTAAAACTGTTACTTACATACTGTATGATCTACTCCGTTTATTATAGCTTATCTAACATCTAATGTAACCTCTACTTATTATGCAGGAAACTACTACAATCAGGGAGCTCAGCGTAAACAAGAACTTCTGAACAGCTGTACCGTGTTGGGGATTCCAGCCTCTAGAATCACCATAGTAGACCACAAGTAAGAAGCTGTCTGCACCAAGCATGCAACATAAAAATAACAGTTTTGTGCCTTTCACGTTCAAAGCATTAGTTCCACTAAATATACAGATGTGTGCACACTCCATTGATGTATGCTGCCTTCAGCTGAGGAGTCGGGTCACAGCATGTGATCCTGCTGGAGCTCGTCAGCCCCCTCTCTGCCGCCCGGTGTCTATCAGAACAAACGGAGAGTTGACCACAAATCACAGCCCTCCCATTCTCACTATGACAGCTCTGATGTAGTCTGGCCTGATAGATTACCTTTCTGTCACAGAGGAAATATATGAGTAGGTCCCGGAGGCAGTGATAGGTCAGCCCTGTGGGACACAAAGTCCCTTAAAAACCCTAAAAATTCCATCATGGCATCAGTCTATCTATCCCTTTATGAATTTACATCATGTATATACACATCTATTTAAATGTCCATATTGGAAAAAGTAAAGACATTATAGAAAGTTTTTAAATTATAATTAAAGTATATTTTTTCCTATTAGAGGCCTTTAGAAGAACATTTGCTTGTTTCACCACTGAACTGTTTGTACGCCTGAGCAGTCTATCAGCCTGTTTAAGCAGTCACAAAGGATTAGTCAGTGAGTCCTTAGAGAGGACTGGGCCCACTGGGATGTCTGTACCTACAGTATGCTGGAAGTTTTATCCTGTTAGTTGTATGATGATGTTTTCCTCATGACTACAAAATGAAATGATATCAATTTTACTGCTACCTAAATAAATGCTTTATTCTTAGGTATCATGTCCAAAACCTTGTATTTATATCAGCTGTGACTTGTGAGAATTGACCTTTGTGGAAAATTAGTGGAAAAAAATACACGCACATTCCAGCTTTGTTGCACATATTCTCCTATATCTAAAAGCACTATAGAAGCAAATGCAGTACAAAATAAGGATTTTAGTCTTTTAGAAGTGAAAGTCTTCTGTCTCTCGGTCCTGGTTAAGCTAAGTTACACATAGAGTCAAACCCCCGTGGATCAATTGTACAGCTTTTCTTAAAAATGTTTTGAGATTCTAAGAACATCAGGACTGCCTACATGTGAGCGTCTCCATGTTGGCTCACCAGGAGAGCTGTATGAACTCTGGCGCTAACCTGGAACTCAGTAATAAGCTGGCAGCGTTCCCAGGTTGTCTGCCCTGGAGAGTGTTGCTGGTGTGTGTGTGTGTGTGCGTGTGTGTGTGTGTGTGTGCGTGTGCTTTTTTGAACTCACATGCATAGACTTCCCATTTTATCATCTTGTGCACACAGAATATAGCTGAACTTTGATCTTTTGGCTGTCTGCACTTCTGCTGAACTGGAGTGTAGCCCATTTCCTTTTCTGTGTATTCTGCTGTTTGCTCAAAACACACATCTAATCAGCACTTTGAGAGCCTGGGCTCCACTCTCTCACAGTCAAACTCTCTCATGCTCTCTCTCCCTATTTACCCCTCCTCCTATTGCCCATGTCTGCTGAAGCCAACTGCCAAGGACTGTGGGATACAATTTGGCCATGCTCTTTAAGCGCTGCTAATGTAGGTCATTCCAAAAAAAATTTCCCTTGGAGTGTCTGTGCATGGATAGCCAGCCTTTGGTTTTGCTCTTAACCTCCACTGCTCAAGTGTGTCCAGATGTATGTCCAAAGCTTGACATCTAACGCACAATAATCAAACAGTGCTCAGTGTCATAGGTGGTGTTGTCTTTTAACACTATAGTTAGGGCTATGCAGCCATATGATTTAGAGACTGTTTTCTACTTTTGAATCAGTGTACCACTATTTGTGTGCATTTGCACAGTTGCTAGTTTATTAGGTACACCTGTTACATGTATCGAAGTTATAACTTGTTCAAGTTATCACTTGATAATTTAGAGTTTTGTCACATGGATGCAGGGAGGGATACTGATAGATACTGATGGCTAATGTTAAACACCTGATCACCTACAGACAAGGAAGTGAGGAGTGAATGGTTGAGTGAATTGGTTGATTAATTGCTTTATTTTCTGCACACTGCAATAGCTTTTTTGGTTCTTTTTAAAACTTGAATCTCACAGAAATTCTTTTAATAACCTGTCAGAAAAGTACATGTACTCAACTTCAACCTTTCAGGATTCTTCTTGAAGTTGCTGCATTTTACTATAGAGGAAAATCTAAAGGCTATGAAAAACATTTGGAACCATACTAAACATTACATCTCTTGTGCTTTGTGTCCCTCTGACTGTCAAATGTTGACCCCATATTCTTTAGTCATTGGGGAAATGGCTGCCATTTAGAACCATAGAGATCTCTGTATTTGAGGTTTTCCTGCAATCTGATCCAAAGGGTATTGATAGTGGATTAGACCCCAAATGCAAGAGTAAATGTAGCTCCCATATCCTGTAGCTACAGAACCAATCTGGAGGGAAACTGACAATTCCCTGGTTAATTCAGGAGAAGTCGTCAGAGAAGATGAGTGTTGAACGAGCACTATTGTGGTGAAAGTGAGCAGCTTGGCTCAAGATTAGATTATACCGTCGGATAAAACCTAAAGTAGGTCCTCAAAGTCCATAAGATCAGAGTATTTGTTTGGTTTGTTTTTATTGGCTTTTTGTTGGGTTTGGCTTCTTTTGTAATGCAATCGCTGGATTGTACATAATATTTAATATGGGAACCAATGGGATTAACTCACTTTCGAAGCCAGCCTCAAGTGGCAAATCGAGAAGCTGCAGTTTGCCTTTAATATTCAGTTTAATTCATTTTTATTTATATAGTACCAAATCACAACAAACGGTCGCTTCAAGGCGCTTGCTACATCATCTAGCTGAATGTTAATTTTTATTCTTAACAGCTCTGTCATCTTATTCATCAGGGTGGTGCTGGACCTCCACTGAGTACTCGACGTCATAACAAAAAAATCTCAAAGGAGCGCAGTGCAAGGTTATGTTACTTGTTGACTGATTTCGGTGAGACTCACTCACAACTATCTCAGTTCTCCAAGATGACCTGAATAACATTTGAATTCTTTAAAATAGGATTTTCCTTTTAATGCTCACTGAATAGGACAGTTGTG
The DNA here is from genome assembly GCA_015106715.1 of Bujurquina vittata. Taxonomy (NCBI): domain Eukaryota; kingdom Metazoa; phylum Chordata; class Actinopteri; order Cichliformes; family Cichlidae; genus Bujurquina; species Bujurquina vittata. The sequence goes on along the minus strand of VUQK01043711.1, from coordinate 15,421 downwards.
TTGACAGTATCTGGGGCTCCGCTGAATGTTGGGGCCTTTGTGTTCAAGCGAGAGCACGCTCTGCTGCCTCTCCACTTGCTCCGGCTTGACCTCTGTCTGCTCCCTGGAACTCGATTATAGCTGCTCACTGCACAAATCCAGCCATTCCACTTCTTCATTACATTATCCATGAGACTGAAGTGAAGCCTCACTCTGTCTGGCTCACCTCATTTCTCTCTGACTTCAATAATTGCACTTCCCTGTTAACATACTTCACTCAGAAAGCTTCTTGCAGAGGTAAACCATGAACCTAAAGTCTCTGTTTTTGGATTGGATTAATGTAGTTCTCTGTAATGATATAAACACAGAGCTCAGCACAAGTTTCAGGAAAGGAAAGTGGTACTCACAGCAGAGACACCATATCAACACACAAGCATTAAATATACATTGATCAGTGATAATAATAGTCCCGGTTGGTTTAGAAGGACATAGCAGGATAAAGTAAACTGTGATGAGATGTTCCAGCCCTGCTGTTGACCTCTGGCTTTACTTTTATTCGAGATTCATTTGTCAGCAGCACAGCCCGAACCTCTGCACAGACACACTGTTAATTTTCCATTTACTGAACCCTGCAGACAGCAACAAATTTTAAATTTTGTCACATTAAATCTCTCCTTTTCTGCGCAAATTGCTTCCAAAACAACACTAAAATAACAATTTCCATGGTTAACAGCATTCAGTTCTATTATGGTTCTATTATGGTTATTTTTGTGACATTTTATTAGCCAAACATGAGTGGATATTGGCCATACCTGCAGCTTCACATCTGCAAATCATCATAAAACAACACGTGACAGCCAGGGTTGTTACTATAGTTGTAACTGCCTTATTACACAGGGATATTGTGGGCGTACAATTGGCACATAGTGGCATCTCAGCCATTCCCAACAGGACATATAATCTGACTGTGTGGACAGAGGTCTGGCAGTTGCACAGGCCTGTGGTCCATGTGACCAGACTAAACAAGCCCTCTCCACACACACACACGCACGCACATGCACACAGAATCCCTTTACTGGGCCAAAGTTCAACAACTGCATACAGATGCCTGCAAGCAATTAGACATCCACATGCAAAGCTACAAAAGGGAGCTGGGGAGGTTACTTTAGGACATTTTGCACTGTTGCCATGGCAAAGCTGACACTCAGCCTGCATCCTGTTTGAGAAAGGTCAGGTGTCTTTTATCTTTTGTTCATTTTTCTTTCCTCCCTCCTCCTTCCTCTCCCGGCTTTTGCACAGCTGCAGTTTTCAAGCGTGATTCAAAATGTCTGGAAGTGGGATTAATGTAACAATAAACGTAGTACGACATTACAGTCGCTTATGTTCAGAAATCCTCTTCCTGGTTTTTATTAGCTTTTCGTCCAAAGCGGATCCATACACACAGCTCTTATTAAATGTAGGTCACATGTATGCAAGTGCCAGAGTGGTGCATTCACTCGATGACAGACAGTTTTAAACTATCTCTGAACCCTTGACCCTTCCTCCCTCCTCCCTGTGACACAGTCAGCCCTCCACATAACCCCACCCTCAATCCCTTACTCCAAAGCCTGACCCTCACACCGCCAACAGCCAGTAGATTTGTGTTCTAATCCATCACTTCCCTCTGTGAGCTCAACTGTCCTGACTCATTGTTAGCAATGAAGAGGAGGCAAGCAACTGCTGACACACGGCCACACCCACCCCCATTCCATACACTCTATGCTTGTTGGGCTGCAGCTAGCAATTAATCAACTGATAATTTCCTTCATTAATTAATTAGTTACCCCCACCAAAGCAACAGGCTACTGATCTCTAAAGGCTTTGCATGCAAATTTTTACCAGAGATGAACTTAAAAAAACAGTGCCTGCAACTGCTAATGGCTCTACATACATGCATACAGTCTCATGTGTTCCAAACATGTGCTAACCCAAACACAACACATCATGCTACCGATGTCGCTCCTGATCATTTTAGTTTCCTTTGAAAGTTTTGAAAGTTAGATGCTGCTGTAGCCCATCTACTTCATTTTGTGATTTCTGAGACGCTCTTCTGTATACCTTGGTTGTAACAAGTGGTTATTTAAATTTCTTTTGCCTTCCTATCCAGTCTAAGCAGTCAGACCATTCTCCTCTGACCTCTGACCTCTGATATCAACAAGGCATTTTGCCCAGAGCACCGCCACTCATTTGATATATTTCCCTGACCGTTCTCTGTAAGCTTTAGAGAAGTGTGTGCAGGAAAATCAGACCAGCCCATCTGGCACCAACAACTACAATGGCACATTCAGAGTCACTTAAATCACTGTTCTTTCCCATTCTGACCATTTGTGTGTGTGTGTGTGTGTGTGTGTGTGTGTGTGTGTGTGTGTGAGTGTGCGTGCGTGTTGTGTTCTTTTTTTGTGGCCTGCTTCTCTCGAGTTTAGGAGAACATTGAACAACAATAGAAAGCAGTGCTTCGATTTTTATGCCCTTAAGGGAGTGTGCATGTTTAGTAGGCCAAGAGAGTCAGCAGGCCAAGTGTGATGTTAGATGTGCACTCTGTGGTGCCTCCAGGCTCTCGTTTCAGAGGAACACGATGCTAAGAGCCTTCAGACCCCTAACCTCCTTAATTCCCAGCGCTCCCTTGTGTTTGCTTTCCACAACAGTCCATGTTTTTTAAAAAAAAAAATCTACATTAATATGTAAAAAAAAATATTACAATGTAGACACAGTGCACTGCTGTTTCTCAGTAAAACGTTTTTTTAAATATTAACTCTGTAGATAACCAGACTCCCTTTTTGCCCGTAGGAAACTTCCAGATGATCCCAAAGCAGAATGGAGCATCTCACTGGTCTCCTCTGAAATCCTGAAGCACATAAGAGCTCACTCTGTCAACATGGTATGGTCCACTCTGTGTTTAGGTCTTGCCTTTCAAAGAAGTGGCTTTTCTGTCATTTCCTGCGTGGTGTTACCGCTCAGTTTCCCTTCCATTCTGTGTAAGAAATACATGTGCTGTATTGTTTTGTTTTTACAATATGTTTTGGCACCACAGCTTCCTTGTGGATTATCCCAGTGGTGTGCATAATAATCCTGTCGGCCGCCATCTCTTTCACTCCTAACCAGACTGCATGTTGAGCCTCCTTAAAGCTGGGGGGAAATGGCCTGTGCTTAGAAAGTTTGGATTCAAATTGTGTGTTTACACAGAGATTCTTATCGTACCCAATGCAGTTCTGCACTATTAGCTAATGGGAATGATGTCAATTTAGAATCAGAGAATTTCTCTCGTCAACAGCAAAACTAGTCATCGCTCTGACAAACAGAAAGAGGGTGGACCGCTCTTCACTGTAGAAGATAGAGAAGCACGGCTGAGTTATTACCGTTCAGCTGCTGATCTTTTTTGCTATCAAAGACAGGCTCCACAGCCAAAAACACCTTTAGTCAAAAAGTAACTTAGAGTCATGTTAGTCACACGGAAAATATTTTCTCTAATGAGTTTAAGCTGGGGAAAGCACAGAGGAACCAAACTTCAGTGTCCTTTTGTCCAGATGAATAATATTGGTCGAGCACGTTGTCATTCTCTTGCTGTTCCATATATAAATGGGGACTACCTGAGCACTCAAAGCGCTTATACAACATGCCTCAATCCCTTTTTTCTGCACCTATGTTCTTTCTATCTAACATTGACACTCCGATGATCACATCAGAGAGCAGCTTAGGGTTCAGTATCGTGCCCAAGGATACTTTGGCATGCAGACTGGGGCAGCCAGGGATCAAACCACCAACCTTCCAATTAGTAGGTGACCTGATCTACCTCCTGAGCTCCAGCTCAGAGATCACAGATTCATTATAATACACTGAGTTTGACATCTTAAACTTGTGCTTGATTGCAAAGTCATGGTAGAATCTGCCTGAGCCGAGCAAATGCTCAAGTCTTTTAGTCGAATTCTGTTCTTTTCCCTTTGACCTGATTTTTTTTCTTCACCTGCTTCCTCTGGTGTGCAAGCATGCATGCACAAAAAAGGCTTTTAAATATCAGTTGTCAGCTGCCAAAAGGCTCCATAGTCACACACAGAAACATAAGAAAATCCTTCCCCCTGTTTTTGCTTCATTTAAATTCACATTTAGATACCAGGACTCTGGCTTTTCACCCGCACAATGAGATATTTTGTTGTTTCAGGTGCTGACCTTTGATGGAAGAGGCGTGAGCAGCCATGCCAATCACATAGCTATCCATAATGCTGTCAGGTACAGACTTTAAGATTTTTCCGTAACAAAACCTGCCTTTTTTTGTTGTTCCTTGAAGATGCCATTGTCAGTCATACTTTGTGGCTTAAACACAGAAACCAGTTCACTCTGCTATCATTAAACACCGTCCAGGAAAATGCTGAACATTTGGACTCGCATTAACATCCATCTCTCCAAATGTTTCCCCACAAGCACACACATACACACGCACACACACACACACACGCACACACACACACACACAATGTTTTTCAGAATTGAGCTGTAACATAGCTGAGAGGTCATCCAAACAGAGTCCTCAGAGGCACTCGGCTCTGCTCCCAGCGAGCAGCAGTAAATCCTGTCCCTGAAGTGGTGAGGTGGGAGGGCAGCTCTGGTTTGGAGAGGCTAGCCAAGCAAGTTGCATCAGACTGTTGGTTTAAAACAAAACGGAAAAAAAAGAAAGTGTTTTGCACTGTGAGGAGAACATCGCAGTCGCCATACCACACTTACCTGCTTGCTGAGTAAGTCGTGATCTTTTCTCTCCTGTGGCTCTCTGTTCATTTGCGGGCCTTGATGAGATTTGTGCTCTCCAAATCAAATCTCGAGATTTCCATTCGGCTGGAACACAAAGGGGCTGCAGCCGAATTTCACAGGCTCTAAATCTTAACGGGTGCCTTTGTTTTCTGTCAACATGTTCATAACAATTGCATAAAAAATGCAAGACTGGAGGAAAACTTCCAAAAACCTCCCTCCAGCACTTGATAAATGACCCCACACACACACACACACAGAGTGGCCATTTCAGTCCTTTGACAACATTTGCATCACTTGACATTTTCTGTGTGTAACAGTGATGTTCTCTTTTTGTCTCACAGGCATCTCGCTTCCACTGGAGACGTACCCAACGGTAGGTTTGATGCTGGGAGAACCTTTGAGAGGTTTCTTTGCTCAGAGGATTTAGACTCGCTGGTCACTCTCAGAACAGTCGTCTGTAAAACCAATTCTTTGGGTGCTGGTCAAAACTGTTTTAACTATGCAGTCTGCTGGTTGTAAATGTGTTTATCATCATGTATGATTTAGGCAGCACTTTATAAATAAATGCAGAGTTCTTAATCAGAAATGACAGGACAAACAGCACCTCTCCAGGCCGTTTTTTTGCATCAGACCCATGGAAAGGACAATAGCTGTTTTGTTAATGCACAGCGCCCTCTTCTGTTCACAAGAGTTGCATGAGTGTTGTGTCTCCACTAATCATGCTGGTCTGTTGGTGGCAGCATGAAGCCAGTTGGACCTTAAACTCCAAATGTGCTTCCAGTGTATTGGACCATCACACTACAAATGACTTGTTGGCTGATGTTAAAATCAGTGTTCGTGCCTCTGAAGTAATTTCCAGAATTATTCAATTTTCACTTCTGGTTTCTCATCAAAGGTCTTGTGATGTTTACTTTTTGGATTTTTTTTCAAGTAGCATGTAAAAGGAAAAGTAGAACAGCGAGAGGGGACAAATATGCTACATTAAGCTTATCTGGTAAACACTGCCACCCGTAGAGCATACCAAAGCATAAATGTTTGAGCAGGAGAGGTCATAGGAAACAGACATTTGCAGTTATGTATGAGATCTAAAGCCACACCATGAACACACACACACACTGGTTTCTAAGGTAGGATCTCATCAGTCTGCCTTGCCCTCTGAGGTCAGTGGATTATCTTGATTAGCAGCATGCCATTAATGTTGTGTTCTTTGTTACCAGGCATTTATTCCTCACCTGTTAAACTGGTCTTACAGTAAACTCTGGGGGAAGCAGTATCAGGGGAGAATTAGGCCTGATGGTAATCCTCTTCACTCGGCTGTAAAACAAAGCTGTCTGCTCACTGACTAAAGCTTTAAGGTTCACGTGCCCCACAGACTCCTGCTACAAGGCAATAACAGAAAGAAGTGGAAACTTTCATATTGATAGTCTCTGGTGTAGAAGTGCTACTTCAGGTGAACTACATCAAAAGAATGCAACATGAGAAGACCAGCCTGTGTGTGGCGCCTCCATGATGGTCTGGTTAATTATCTGCTTCTGTAGTGAGCGTTTAACAACATTAACAGCTCTGTCTTTTCTCCCAGACTGCACTTTGCTCTCCCTGGTGACCGTTGGCCTTCTCAGGAAGTACATCTCCTTCCTAGATGTTCCCCTCAGTTGGCTTCTGCCCTCATGTCTCTGCTGCATTATAGGCTCACAGGGCTACCAGCAAGCCAAGGTAAGCTTCCAGTATGCTGGCAGGACTCGGTGTTCTCTACTCTGAGAAGGGCACCCTAATAAGCTCATGTACAGTACCAGTCAATAGTTTTCAACACACTTACCCATTCATATGAATCCACTCAAAATGTCCTTGTTTTTGAAGGAAAAGCACATTTTTCATGGATTGGAGACACATCTGCAGATATGCGGACACTGTGCCGTCCGTTGAGAGAAGCGAGAGCTGAGTGTAAAAAGAAAGCTGTCAATTTACCAACCGATCTATGTTCTTACGTTTTTGCCGTTGTTTATGGTCGCGATCACTGGGTAGAGACCAAAAGAATGATACTGGCAATGAAAATAAACTTCCTCCAAAGGATGGCTGGCCTCTCCCTTAGAGTAGGGTGAGGAGTGCAGCCATTCACGAGGGGCTCAGAGTAGAGAAGCTACTCCTCCACATCACAAGGAGCCAGTTGAGGTGGTTTGAGCATCTGACTAGGATGCATCCTGGGCACCTCAAAGATCAGGTGTTTCAGGCATGTCCTACTGGTAGGAGGCGCCATGGCAAACCAAGGACACATAATGGAGACATTATATCTCAGAAAAAAGATGGCTGGATTGTTGTAAATGACAATCAATGATTAATGGAACCCCTTATTGTAAATAAATTAGATATTTTAAATGAAATATCTGCAGTTTTCTTAGGAAAAGTTGAGTCTGTGCTATGCTGTTCATTACCAAAAAAAAGAGCACTGAAATTTTCATTAAACGGTGTTGTGCTGTGCTTTCACAGAACAACAAAAGCTGAGGAAGGAGGCCATTAAAGAAACAGACACTTAGCAAGTCAACAAGAACACGAATTATACAGTACCAATTATAAACGGTGTAGTACACACTGTTGTCAGTAAAATCCTGTTTTGCCACCTCCCACATGAAAAACCCTACAATTCCTGAAACAAGAATACTCTGACAAGTTTCAGAAGAAAGTTAAAGAGAATTCTGTGACTCACAAAGGACAAATCGCTTCTGTCTGCTCCTCAGTACAGCCTGCAGGATAAACCCGGATTGGGTAATGTGATGTGCCACTGGAACAACAGAGGCTGCATAAATATTAAATTAAAATCCATAAATGATTAAAGATTCTTGAGTATTCACCATCAACACTTTCTGATCAATGTGAAACCGAAGGTGCTTCTCTCACAAAAACAGGGACATTTCTAGCATCTTAGATGCTGAGGAAACAAGAAATGATCTTGTCAGGATATAAATATGTTCTCACACGTGCTTGTTTGGCTGTCATTTGAGATTTTAAAATGTCAAGCTTAGAGTTATATCATTTCCTAATTTAAGAAAAAAGCAACCCATCTTTCTTTTTCAGGCCGCCATGCTGTGCCATCGCTCTCAGCTGCTGTGGTTTCGTTACCTCTACATCACCTTCTCTCGCTACATGTTCATAAACACGTTCCAAGCGATTCCTCAGGGACCAAAGAACCTGAAGATCTATTAAAAGCTCATCCTAATGCACTGATTGCAACACTTCTTACATACAGGGAATTTAGGCACTGGGTTTTTTTTGTAATGTAAACAATTTTATTGTCAGTCACAACACTATATGAAAAATACTGGTTATTTAAGCTTCTCCAAGGGATGATGAGTTTCTCTTATTACTTTAAAGACCAAAGACTGTTGAATATTTCTGACGTCATTCTGATTAAATAAAATATGTTTCTTATATGAAAGCAGTGTTATATTTCCTCTAAGTCCGCTTTCGGTTTTGACATGTCTCTGATGCTTTTGTGAGCTCGCATACTTTCTTCCCACTTCTCTCCACAAAACTTTTCCACTGTGACACTCTTCACGGTACCTGGATCCAGACAGTGTGGAGCAACACCTAAGGGAGATGAAAACAGTAACAGAAGGCTGTCATTTAATCTGAGCTCTAATCCCACTGTGAACATGCAGTTTCTGTTTGCTCCAAATGGCATCAATGCACAGCGTTAAAAAGATGGGTCGGTTAGCTTGGAGTAAACATAGCAGGGTGTTGAAATGTGTTTACAACGCATGAGATCGGGGTGTTGTCGGGGTCATACCGTATCCATCAGGGTTGGACCGCGGGGTGTAGAAACTTTGAACTCCACAGGTTTTACAGAAGCTGTGTTTAGCAACATGAGTGTTAAATGTGTACGTGGTCAGATTATCCAAACCCTAAGAAGGAACAAAATATATAATAGTATAATAAAATTCACTGTTTATTTTAAATATATTTTACCGTACAAAAGTGTTGAGCCAACCCTAATTTCTTTATGTTTTGCTAGGGAAATGGGTGCAGTGATTTCTTGAAATATTTGTGCACGGAAATACAGCATATAAGGCGAAAATAGTTAATGAGCTTGAAAGTCAATTTTTGGTGTGACCACCTTTGCTCTTCAGCACAGCCTGAACTCTCCGAGGCAGCTTTCTTGTCATTTCACCCCTTTATTTGGGTGCCATTTTATGCTTGAATGATTCATAGGTCAGTGTTAAGTGGCTTAACAAACAAAAACCATTCTACAGTTCTCCAGGATTTCTGAAAGCCTGGAGAACTATTCCTGAAGACTTTTTCTTTTTAATTAAAAAAAAGTCTGCTTTGTCTTGAGAAGCAAAATATTTAGAAATTAGGGTGGCTCAAGACTTTTGCACAGCACTGTATACCAATGTGTTTGAAGCTGAGCTCCTTACCTGTAAGAGTGTGAAGCGATTTTTTGGAACGATGAAATGATGGTTTTGTTTCTTTGTGCAAATGCTGCAACTGGAGAAACAAATATTAGTTTATATGTATGTGCAGCACTGATTGAAACACCTTCAACATGGCATGAATGTGAAAGTGTAGCTTCTATTCCAGAATTACATTTCTTTAAAAAAACAGATTTCTCAAACAGTGTCCCTGAATCCATACTTGCAATGAAAAACATGGAGGTCTGGGGAGCTCCAGACTTCAAACCTCACAGCACCACAGTGGCAGCCACCTGTATGTTTCACCAGGTCCATTCTGCAAGTGAATCAGTATAAATACATAAGCTGAGATTTGGGAAGGGTTCGCCTTGTTCAAGTCATGTGAAGGAAAATGCTAGACTGCATTTAATTAAGTCTTGCGTAAAGTTCAGGTTGAAACGGTGTCACGTGTCGGATGTTAAACCTGCTGACGTGGAGCTCTCAGTCATCCTACCAAGAATGAACCCGATCAACGTCCATCTCTGATAAGAGACACGTTTCCATCAAAAAACCTTTCACCTACAGGAGCTAAGCCTTTGATTCAAACACAGCCACTCATGTAGCCATTATTTATTTAAAATAAAAGGTTTGTTATCGCCCCGAGCTGGGAACGCTTTCATTTCATGTTGGCTATTTCCTGCTTGGAATGTTTTCCTGGAACACCTCGAAACAGTCGACAATTATTCAGCGCAAGGGGCAGGGCGAAGTACAGCAGACTTGCACAAACACATTCCTCAGAGGCAGACCTAGATCAGCCAGATGCCCAGATCTGTGTTGGAAAGCAGGCGTGGGTGGCGCACCATGAGTTGGGTTTCATGTGACAGTGTCAGAGGGGTGGGGTAACCGAACGCTGTGACCCAAATACATATTTTATTCGAATCGAGGCTCCGAGAGCTGCATTAGAGCCATAGCCCCAAAAATAGAAACCCACAGAGCCCATGCTGATTCAGTTTACAGTACCGTGATTATCTTTAGTGATGATGGGAGCGAAAAGTGGGCACTGTTCGGTACCTACAGCTCCCAGAAATTAACTCCTGAGGCCAGCAGTCTAAATATTAGACGTCCTTCGCTTTAATAAGCAGCTAGATTGCAACGTGACCTGCAGCTATTCCCTTTAATCGTTAATCAGACTTTAACTTGTTGGAATTTTCTAGTCTCATCTGGGTACTGACAGCATGCCAAGAAAAGCTAGATCTTAACTTTATCTTGCCAGTGGAAAGAAGATGAAGAGATTTTTCCTGTAATCTCAACAATGAAAATGTAATATTACCTGAGGGACTTACAAAGAAGGATGAGAAACATCACACTGAAATTGAAAACTGCTCGAACCACAGAGATAACTACATGTCCATGCTTGAATAAGTTTATGGTGCCCTGTGAAGAAACTATTCATCACTGTGTTGCAGCAATGCAGCAATCTGTTTGAGTTTTTAATGTTACGAGTGGAGACCTACCAATCACCTGGCTGTGCATCATGAGACTGTAGAGAAACACAGCAGCTTTTGCTTTACAATAACGTCACCTTAGTTTTATTTTATGCCCATATTTTTAGTTATGACCACTCAGCTTTAAGTTATGAACAGATCACTTGAAGATGGCTATATAAGAAACTGCACATCAAGCCTACCAAACATAACTTATCAGGATTATATACATAATACTGTATGGCTATCAGTATCAGCAAATTATCATTACATGACCTACTTTGAAGTGGTGATTCCTAGCTATATATCATGAACGTATTCTTTACTTAGATGTGCTGTGTAATAAGAATGGCTTGCGGTAAAACTAAATGAGGTCGGTCATAGAGGCCATTTAGCAGCTGTCGCATCAGCTGGTTATGTGTTTACCAAACCCATCTTTTAAAATCTATGTTTGATAGAAATGAACGTAATAGCCTAGAATGATATGACGGTTCGCCTGTTTAGATCGCGTTTAAGTTTTGCTATATAACCTGATTGTTATAACCTTGCCTTAGTCATTAAACGTTACTTACTGTAACACAGCAACCAATCGCTGATCAAACAAACAACTACGTCATCCAATCAAAGGCTCGGAGAAGGTTCTCGTTGCTAGGGTGGTTCGAACAAATTCCGGAGCCAGAGCCGTAGAATATTGAGATATTATTCCGCCGCGGAGGTTTCGTTAGCACGTTGTTATCAAACATAACAGTTTCGACGAAATATTTCAGTTTGTGAGTAAATGAATTAAAAATAAATAATTACTGTAGAACCCAGTCGAACTAAGTTTAAGCAGTGGCCGTTGGAGAAGGGGGAACTACTTTTGAATGCGGATGGATATTGTCGGATGACGTCTGCAATTCTAAGCTATATAACACTGCGTGGACACAATTCCCGCATTCTAAAGCAGAACTCGGAAGAATAGCCGTTACATTCTACGCCACTTTTGAAGTCATTTGTTTGTCGTAAGTAATTTTTCTATTACACTAATATATATATTGGAATTTTTTTCTGAAGCCATTGATTATGTTTTTAGAAATTTGTTAATTTATTATCATTGTTTGGAGCGTTAGGTTTCACGCCAACAAGCGGTAACAAAGCTCTGTTTATAGTTAATTTTATGTAGATTCTTTAAATATATTACTGTCGAGCCTTTCATCGTCGATTTTCCCTTTTTTCCCCATTTGTTAAGCAGCAGCGTTTCGTTAATGTTCGCTTACAGCAGTGACTCAACATTTCTAGTATCCTCCATTACCGGCTGTTGAACAAAAGGAAGGTCACTGTGATCTCAAAATGGCGCTTGTACTGGACCGGCTCCTAAAGATCTGATACTTAGGAACGTCGCATTAATAATATTGGGAATCTTTTAACGCTTTTATCCCTATTTGGACTCGAACTGAATATCATTTTAAAAAATAATTTAAGGCTTTTATTTATATAAATATATATATATATATATTTTTTTTCCTTTTTCATAAGTACGCTTTTGATCCAGAATGTTAATATTTTAAGTTTTGTGAATAACTGTGTAAATGTGTGTTTTTTGGTTTTGAATTCTTATTTTATATCCTTCAAATTTTACACAGGTGCAAACATGCAGATCTTCGTCAAGACCCTCACTGGCAAGACCATCACTCTTGAGGTTGAGCCCAGCGACACCATTGAGAACGTGAAAGCTAAGATCCAGGACAAGGAGGGCATTCCCCCAGACCAGCAGAGGCTGATCTTTGCTGGCAAGCAGCTGGAAGATGGCCGCACCCTGTCTGACTACAACATCCAGAAGGAGTCCACCCTCCACCTGGTCCTGCGTCTCAGGGGTGGCATGCAGATCTTTGTCAAGACCCTCACTGGCAAGACCATCACCCTGGAGGTTGAGCCCAGCGACACCATTGAGAACGTGAAAGCTAAGATCCAGGACAAGGAGGGCATTCCCCCTGACCAGCAGAGGCTGATCTTTGCTGGCAAGCAGCTGGAAGATGGCCGCACCCTGTCTGACTACAACATCCAGAAGGAGTCCACCCTCCACCTGGTTCTCCGTCTCAGGGGTGGCATGCAGATCTTTGTCAAGACCCTCACTGGCAAGACCATCACCCTGGAGGTTGAGCCCAGCGACACCATTGAGAACGTGAAAGCTAAGATCCAGGACAAGGAAGGCATTCCCCCAGATCAGCAGAGGCTGATCTTTGCTGGCAAGCAGCTGGAAGATGGCCGCACCCTGTCTGACTACAACATCCAGAAGGAGTCCACCCTCCATCTGGTCCTGCGTCTCAGGGGCGGGCAGTAAAGCAATGATTCCATGTGATTCCATTAATGTTGCTTCCTTCAAATAAACATGCTATGAATGCCTTGTTACAAAATTGTTGCCCACTGCAGAAGTTCTAACCATTCGTGACCAAATTGTTGTTGCATATCAATAAATGGACTGAACTCCACTTTTGTGTTGCTTCTTTTATATATTTGACCATTAAAATGACAGAAAGCAAGAGGGTAAATTTGAATCCATAACTACTACAATGCAGACTAAGCAAGGTTTGCTGAAAGAGAAGCACAACTAGACTCTTGACTAACAACCAGTTTATAGCAGATGTTTGGACTTAAGAAATAAGCCAGAATCAAAATTATAAAGCATGAACAAAAGCAGGGCCATTAGTTGAGACATTTCTAAAGACCCATTTTGTAGTGTGAACATAAAGTGGTTATATTCTGTTTTGATTTGACTGCTGCAGCAGCAAGGATGTCGTATCTACTTAAATTCCAGGGCTGTACATGCACAGCTTTAGCTGTATGCAAGAAAAATAATGCAGAAAACATCTAAAGCGATAGTTTTCACAAATCAAGTAAATTTGTAATAAAATCAGCACACTGCAACTCAAAATAAGTGAAATGCCTTGATTCTCACTGATATGGTCCATGTGTGCAATACTGCTGGCTACAGTGAACACATTTTATTCAGGGGTTCTGAATTAAATGATGGATCCATGAATGTACCAATACCTATTGGGCTCCTCTGCATACATCTACCCTGTAGTTTGTGTTGCATTAAATCTCACTCATTTGTCTAAATGCTGAGTCACTGTAGAGAAAAGTATGGTTAGGTCATCTTCTGCAGAACACTGAGGGTGTCAGGGGTGTTTTACTTGTAAGGATGTAGCGCCATCTATTGTTGACATCAAAGTTGACAGGTAACTCAGAGGAAGGCAGACAGCACTGGGTAGTAACAAGTCAAAGGTTTATTCCTGGCTTGTGCTCACTGTATATGAGAGAAACTGATCTCAGCAAAAATAAATAAAATATTCAAATGTGATTACGTTTGCAGACATATGACTGTGCTTATATTTTCTATAAGTGACAAAACTGCAGTAAATGTGATTGGA